>VMOF01000320.1:27116765-27283692 GCA_011764245.1 Trialeurodes vaporariorum
TTTTTGATTTTCTTCGTTTTATGATTTCATTGCAGTCCCAAATCTAAATCCAAAAAATATTCCCGTGATTCTAGTTCGAGCTCTGATTCATCGTCGTCTTCATCGTCGTCTTCCGATTCCTATTGAAAGGAATGTAGTCGTAGTTTGGCTTGTGAGATTACCTTTTTTTTTCTTTTCAATTTTAGCCGAGTCTGAGCTTGATTTTTTTCCCCCACCACCCTCTCTCCTTGTTTTCCTTCTTTGTTTTTTTGTTTCTCTCATTTCAAGATCATCATCAGACTGGTCGTAGATTTAGTGCTCAGTGAATTGTAAATAATTTGTTGTATTCATGAAAATTAGAACCATGTATAGGAATGTTGTGGGTAGATTAAACTCTCAAACTTTTAAAATTTCTCAAGACTTGTTCATTAGTAAATATTAGTGGCTATATCACAGTAAAAGTAAGTGAAAACATGCATTCTTTGTAAGAGAGCAATAAAAAGTCAACACCCCCCCCCCCCTTATAAGCAAACCCTCCATTCCTGTAAAGTTTCTGTTTTTCCGTTTCCTGTCTTTCGTTTCTTAAGGAAAAACTGAAGCTGACTATCTCTTCTTTAGAACTTGAAGCATCGCTTACCTTATTTTAATTTTTGACGAATTCCTCAAGTTTGCTGAAGAATTTGTAATTTTTCCTTTATAACATCAAGTTTAAAAGCGTAACAGCGTCTCGTTGAAATTTAGGTTTGAATAAGTTTCAAACACTGAAAAAAAAACCAAAGCACCAAAATCGGTGAATTCCCCCCCCCCTAATTTTCTCCTTTATTTTCTAAGTTTCAACCTAGAATTAAGATTAATGGGAAATGATTATTTTTTCTTTTTTCAGGAAATTATTTAAGAAATAAATTTTAAACAATAATTTAAAAAGCAAATTTTTACATCAAGCAGGAACTTAACTTTGCGCAGATTATCTGAAAATTAAAGTCTTAAAAAGAATTTTTTGTCTAGGGTTTAGTATTTAAGTAATTTGGTTCTCTGTTTACTTTTATTATTAATTGAGGGTTGACTAATATCTTAATTATTTTATTTTTGAGGAATAATTCTGTGTTTCTCTAAATCCTATAAACTAGGGTCTTGACGGCTGGGAAAGTTTCAGCACTTTGAAGTTTTCAGTAGATGTTTTAAAGACCTAAAAATTTCAAGACATTTTTGAAAATATTTATGAATTGATAGATAGAATTGTTTCGTCTCTTTTTAAAGAAGAAGTATGATTTTTATCTTTTCTCAACTTGGAGGTCTCTTATTAAAAAAGTGCAAGGGCAAAAATCAGGGAATTAGAAATTGAGTCTGGCTATTGAGTGGAAACATTTAAAATTTTGCGAATGTTACTCTAGGTCCTATATTTGTTGTCATTTTTATCAGTGCCAGAAATAACGTACTTTGTGTGCTTTATATTCAGTCTACTGTAATCAGCCTTTACCCCATCCTTCATCCAAATTTTCTCTGGATAGTATCGCACCCAATTTTGCATGACACAAATTGTTCTATACCTAGTTCTCATTTAGCAGCACCAAGCAGTTAGAAATTCAAGTAGAATTAATTGTTTACATGGCTTTAATGAAAAAATTTCACTGCCTCTCATTCCGGAAGCTCTTTATTTACGTAAGGTTTTAATATTGAACCCCTTTTGGACCATTGAGCTCCTGGTCTGACTTTAATTACGAGATTTGGGTGAAGATTTGAAGTTCGGAACTTTTCGGGATACACCAAACGCCAAAATTAACAAAACCATTTCTAGGTAATCAGGAGCTTTCTTTTTTGCTGTCTCTTGCTGTTGTGTTACTCTCTTTACCCCCACCTTGCGAAATTGTAACAAATTCTGAGGCTTGGCTACAGCATCGATGTCATCCGTTGTTACCAAACAGACAGTTCGGTTGATATATTAAAGTACACAACCAATGGTTCGGGTAAAAATCTTCACTCGAACCTCATATTAAAATTTGCTTTTTCATGTACTTTTAAATCGAGTCACTGTTACCCATCAAGTGTGTTTGTAGTTGAAGGTCACTTAAAAAACTGGCTTCATTAATTTTGTTTATTTATTTATTCATTCATTCAAGCGTTTACAGGAAAAAGTCATGTTTCTCCTCTTTTTTTATTTGATTTTTTTTTTTTTTTTTATTCTCAAGACAAGCATACCAACAGACCGATTCTTCAAATCAAACTTGATGTGAACTTGATGTGAATTTGGTGTGCTTATAAATTCATAATGGTTTTCTGCAAATCTATTGGTATTCTGAATGCACAAGCATCAGCTTCTCAATCAGGGGGCCGATCATTTATTTCATCAATAAACCAATTGTTAAAATTGTCAATTAGCGATTGGCCTAGAATTGTACAACTTGGCCGTTGCTATAGTAACCACCGTTAAAGTGCGTGTTATTTAAAGGATATTCATTGAATGGCTTTTAAAAAATGGGCACTTTATTAATGGTTACCTTAGCAACAACGAAGTTTTACAATTCTACACCAATAGTATCACTCATAGATAGAGTTTGGAAAATTCGCTGGTATTTTTCCAAATTTTTAAATTATTTTTTACTGATTTCGATGTTGTTTTTCCAGGTGAACATCGACTAAAGATTTTTCTGCGGCAACTTTTGCATCTTTTTTTTTTTTTAAGGTATATATCAGAAGATTGTGCAATTCAATTCTAAGTATTTATCTGTCTGTTTACATATGTACAGGCTAACCTTCACCCGAAGAAAAATAGAAAAAAAGGGGGGGCACGTTTTACCTCATAAAATGACGTATTTTAAAAAGACGCGATTCTTACGTGCTACAGTGCCAGATTTTGCCGAATCGTAGATTCAGCGGTTATTGGCTCAAAATTCGTAATTTTTTCTGCAATTTCGCTGTTATTTTGCGTTATAGCGCCAAGTCCCATAAAAATCCGTAAATATCCGATTTTGTGTTATTTCGCTTTGCATATTTGAAACCAGAGGGTCCTGACTGGTACTTTTATAAGGGTTAGAACATTTTATGACGATTGTAAAAATTTTGCGACCTCTACTCATAGACAGTCTTAACGATAGGTTCATCGATGAAGTAAATGATAGAGCTCCAGGTCCCAGGTTCATATCTGAACTTCTTGCTTTCGAGTCCTGCCTATCTATATTCTATCTCTTGTCTTTTAAATTGTCAAATTCTCATCATGCTCAGCACCCAAATGTAATCATAATCAAGTAGTTGTCGTTGGAATGAAAAGGATAAAAACCCCCACAGTGTTTCTGTTCCTGCTTTCGGGCAGACAGGAACTATTATAAGTTAAGTTTAAGCGTAGGATTTACGTTGTTGAAGTGCTTGTTGCACTTTACAGTGTCAAACTTTTAGTTACTAAATTCTTATTCCTAAAATCAATCTCACGTCTCAAAGAAATTTTAACATTCTCTCGGAATAAACGTTTTTCTTTTGTTTTAAAAGTTTTTGTTTTTGTTTTTTTTTTTTGTTGAACCTTTTATTTTGAAATAGAAATGGTAACACCTACGTTTGCTGTAAGAAATTACCTATTATGGATAAAGCTTTAACTTTGAACTTTTGTGCTTCCTTCTGTGTAATTTTTCTTTTGCATTCTCTTGCAGTGCAAAAATGAAGACGAAAAGACGAATTCAACCCTAGCTTTGACTACTGAAAACTCTTCTGGGTGTTTTGCAAAACTTTGTACTGTTGAAAACAGTAAACAAAAATACTAAATTGGGATTGACGATCAGAATCTATTGTCATGCTTGGCCTAAATTCGTTGCAAAGAGCCCAGTGATGATACATTGGGAGCGTTTTAGAATCCATCCGAGATGGGAGCTGTTGAAACTTCGATTTTATATAAAATGGAAGGCAAGTTTTAAAATTAATCAACAGATCAACCACCTCTACAACATTTCTTTCCAAAAAAATGATGATTTTAGTAAAATATGTGCTTTTTAGATGAAGATGAAAGTACATCTCTGGTAAACAAGCGCCCCCTGGCTGCATTGAATAGAACTCTCTTAGAGATGTCGTTCGTCGGTTTATCGGAATTGTACTTTCATTTTTGTCTGGAAAGTACTTATTTTACTAAATATTCATTGTTAACGTGAAAACCGGTGTAGGAAAGGTTAATCTATGAATTAGTTTTAAAATTCGCCTTCCATTCTATGATTAATCTCAGTTTCACCAGTAGGCTGATTCTCCCTGTCTATCTCGTACGAGACGACAGGAGATATACGAGATACACAACTCTATCTCGTGTAAAGAGATAGGACGAGACAACTCGGAGTCATCTTGTCTTGTCTTGTAAAATGAGCAGAATCAACCCTCAGTAGGCTGATTCTCCCTGTCTATCTCGTACAAGACAACACAAGATATACAAGATAAACGACTCTATCTCGTGTAAAGAGATAGGATGAGACAACTCGGAGTCATCTCGTCTCGTCTTTTAAAATGAGCAGAATCAACCCTCTGGTGAGCACAGAGGATTGTCAATCGAATTGATGATCGAAATTTGTTCGAATTTGAAGAAATAGGAAAAAAATTCTGGTATTTTTTTCTTCTTCAACACTCTGATCATCGATTCGATCCGATTCCGATCACGACTTTGATGCAATCCTCCAAGATCACCCCCTGTTCCCATGTCCAATGCATTCTAGAGCTCTCCCATTTACTGTCTACTCCTTGCAATGCTTTGCTTCAAAGTGAACTAACCCAATTAGTCTCTGAACCTTTGTAAACAACATCATGCGAAAAGTTTCGAGTCTTTCTGAAGGCAGTCAATTTTTTAGTTTGTTGCTTCCCCTTTGTTTTTGCTAAGTTAAAGTAATTAAATGAACAGGGGGCCGATTGAAAACATTCTTATCGTAATTGGATCGATTCACTTTCAATGCGATAAAGTTAACCTTTATGGGAGGTTTTTTTTTCAGGCCTTTTTTTATCAGAATGTAAAATATGCAGACAATGCGTACAATTAATGGAATTTTTTAATTCACCAATGATTCCACCGGTGTAGAAAAGATTTACATAGTTCCGTTCAGTGGTTGCCTTTACTGCTGGAAAATACTCTGATCTGTAATCGTTTCTCAATCGGTGCAATGCCTTTAAATTACTAAAATATCCGCAGGTTTTATAAAGTCATCTACGACTCCTCCGGTTGAGAAAAGATTACAGATTTAAGTGTTTTTGTGCATTACAGTCATAAACTGAACTGAACTGTGTAATCTTTTCTCTACCGGAGGAATCATCCGTGAATTGAAAAATTCCATTAAATACACGTAAAGCGGCAGCTCTGAAAAGATACCTCCACGCAAGAGTTATTATTAATATAGAGTCGATGACCATTGAAGTTAGTTGGCAAAAGTTGATTTGACTGTGTGGGTAGATTTTATCTCGGAAGTAAAAGGGGTGCTCTTCGTTAATCTGTTGAATTTTTTTGATGTTATCGCTCAAATTTTATGATGGAACCAAATGAAAATTATTTGACTACCTGTAACTTTCCATGTATAATTGCTTTAAAATCACTCACAATCAGTCAAAGCTTCAGGCAAGTTTTGTTTTGATTTCAAAGGAATGAAGATAGAAAATTTACCAACGATTATTAGTTAGCTCCATCTTCAATTCCGAAGTGAGCTCAAAGTCAATATCAAACTCCCAAGTCCAGATTATCAAGGTCCGGACCAAAGACATTATGGAAGAAGACTGGCCCCTGCTATCTCTTTGCACGGAGGAAAAGTGAAGCCGGTCTTGGCACGGGCTGATGGGCAGGGCACTACCCCGCGCGGGGGTATGAACCAATTTAACATTAGCTCTTATGGAGCTTCGCTCTTCAAACCTATTTTAGTCAATTATTTCAGCAAATGACAATGTCGAGTCTCACATATGTTATATAGAGTAGTATAACGTACATTTTAACCGAAAATTTGGATCAATTTAAAGCGTCCGTTCTTTAATAATCGAAGTTAACGATCGGTTGGTCATTTTTTACTTTAGCACCCCTACGTAACCTCTCTGCCGTACTTTCAATCGTAAATATCTAGCGGATAAATTGACCGAAACTTTCGTTTAAGTTCGTCAATCTCAACTTTGGCATAATCTGCATATCATATCTGCGTACTTTTGAAAACTAACAGTAATTAACATTCTTTTGAAACAGTTTTATGTCTCGGCTCCATAAGCCGCAATGTTAATTTGGTTCATACCCCAGAGCGGGGAAGCCCTGCCTATGACAGTAACCGGCTTCAAATCTCGCCGCTAGGGGCCAGTCTTCTTCTATAATGTCTTTGGTCCGGACCGTATGAAGAAGTGGAGGAAAGATGTTTGGCAAAAACGCCAATTATGTGAATCCAACTATTTAGCAGGAATTACTTGGATCTTACTGGAAGCAGCTGAATGCTTAAGCCCAAGAAATCTCAAACAATGAGCTGTGGCCAAAAGAGCTTCAATTTAACAAAGTCATTTCTTGGTTTTTTTTAAGGTGATTCCATGTCACGTGACCAAGGTGATTGATTAGTCAATCGATAAATGGTTGTTAACCACACGGAAAAAAAGATTAGTGAAAATAACCATACGGATACCTGATTTTGGCACCTGCTAGATGTTATGGTAAACTTGACCAGAAGTATGGTACATTTACCGATACTTTGAGTAAATTTGATATGCAATCAGGTAACGTCACCTAGTACCTAGTCAAAACATAGTATACTTTTGGTTAACATTACCATAACATCTAGCAGGTGCCAAAATCAGGTATCCGTATGGTTATTTTCACCGTAGTTTTTTTTCCGTGCAGATTTTATGGAGTTTTTTTGTAAAATAAGGATCGTCAGCACCTGTAGGTAGATCTATCAAAGAAATCTGCATAGTTTGGACGCTCCAATCTACAAAATTATGATGTAATTTTTGGAAATTCGCACAATCGCTGCTCGATCTCTCGTATCGTACTACGATAGTGCGAATTCCCATAATTACGTCCTAATTTTTATCAGCGTCCAAACTTTGCAGATATCTTCGTGAGATCTACCCTACAGATGCCGACAATCCTCATATTACAAAAAACTCCATAAAATCCAGTAAATGACCATACACCAAGGTGATCGACTAATCGATCACCTTGGTCACGTGACATGGAATCACCTCAATAATTTTCAATTATTTCTCAGTTCTATAATTTTTTCAAGTAGATTGTGTCAGATTGCAAGTTTTTATTCACTGCGATAAGAGATCTATTCTTATTGCTTTTTATTATTTTGAATACGGAAACACTCCTTCCTGAATGAATTCTCATAATTGTTGCTGTTTTTTGAGCATCATTGAATCATTCAAGGCAGTTTCTACTGCAGATTTGTGGGATAGCGCCTCACAAGTAAGTTAACAAACACCTTAAATCTTCATTAAAGGTAAGTTTTTGTTTTCAATAATTAATTTTCGTTTGCATGTCCAGTGTTTTTCTCTCATTGTAGCTAGATTTTGGTCTTTATTTGCTGTTTCTAGTCATCAAAAAGCTTGAAACTTTAGTTGTAATAATTTTTATTTGAAGATAACATCCATTCATTTTGTTTAATGATTTGTTAAAAGGTACAGAAGGGTGCAATTCAGAGATTTTACTAATAAACCTCTTCTAGTCAGCCTAGACTTGAGATTTCTCGAGACTTTCCCATTTAAAGTGTGTATAAGGTTGTAGAGCCAAGTAGCTGACCTCACGCTTCATTAAATATTGCAATTTGATGAAGTATGAGGTCGGCTCCACAAACGTTATACAAAGTTTAAGTGGGGAATTTTCAAGAAATCTCAAGTCAAGACTGACTAGAAGAGGTTCTTTCGTAAAGTTTCTGAATTGCACCCGTATCTGAAAGTGAAATTTCCATTCCAGCTCTTCAAATTACCTTACAAAATTCTTTCTCTTAACCCTCAAGTTACTAAGCTATTTGACCAACGCTCGTTTATAAGATGGGGTAATTTTATCTCCAAATTTCAAATTTCAATCGATTTTAAATTCTTTCCAATTTCAATTAATGGGCATTGTCTATTTCATTGAAAAAAAAAAAAAAAAAGGTTAAGTCTCAAAAAGAGCAAAACGTGGAAATGAATTTTTAGCATAACATCCAAGTAAAAAGATCAAGGTGCAAAAAAGGAAAATCATTAGTCAGTATTTAAATATGCTTTCAAATCCTACGAGTAATCTATTTTGTATCTAAAGTGGTAAAGCTTAAAATTTTAGGTCAGCCATTAATCAAAACACTAACATGAGTCAATTTTCTTAGGTATATCTTGAGGTTCATGTTGAAACGCTGAGATATTCTGTGTAGGTTTTGATACCAAATAATACAAATAATTTACGCAAAAATGTTTGTAATTAAAAAATTGTGAGACCACTCAACAATTAAACAATTTGTAATAAAAATCTAAGAGGGCATCGACTTTATTTTTAAAAACTTTTTATTTAGTTTACAATGTTTTAGTAAGCTGAATTAAAAGTTTTATAATATCAATTATGCATCCTCGGGTTTTTATTAGAATTTGCTTTTCAATTATATAACCTTTCACTAACCAAAGTTTTGGTTTCACTAACTTTTAATCGCATTGATTGAAATCCAATAACCATGAAACCATCGTCTGTTTGCTCATTTTTTAACTAATTTAATTATTTACTGATCAAATACTAATTAATTATTGAGGACTTGCTTTTCAGTTCGGAATCCCTTTTTTTTTGTGAATCTGACAATTATTATTAAAAAGTACTAATTTTTTCAATCCTTCTGAAACTTAAACAAATTAAATCAAATTTAACTTTACATAATTTAAAAAAAAGACGAAGAATTGCCATCGCAACTTATTTCCAACACCCCTGCAATAAACGTTTCGAATGAACGCAGTCGGTTTAGCTGTCTCCGATTGTAAGGCCCATGAAACAACAGGTGTGCTCTTAAGCTGGAAACCTCCATTTGCTCTCAATGCGCTATTCTCGGGAAGAGCACATCCATTGTTTTATAAGCCCTTCTTTTGGAGATGGTTTCAATGGCAGAAAACTGTATCAAAGTCATTCAAATAAAAAATGGATAGTTTAAAATGTCAAGGATAAAGTACAGATTTGAGCCTGAGATAACTGATTTTTTTTAGTTTTACTCCTGTAATACTGACTACTTTTTCATGGGGGAGGAGGGGGAAAGGGGGTATTTACAAGTGAAAAATCAGCGGAGCTCTAATTTTGAAATGATTAATAAACTGGATCAATTTTTAATTTTCAGTGCAAGGAAAAGACCAATACCATACCATTGGCCAACGCCTCCTACTCCATCATCTGTCAGCAGCTGGTCAAGCCGCGAGGCCGCTTCATCGAGGAGTTGGTCGCGAAGCCCGGTGTACAGCCGTTAAAATGTGAAGTCGGCGGCATTTTTACTGCTCAGTCATTTGATAGCTGTGTCATAAGGTATGCATGTTGATAAATCAACCAACAATGATTTATCAAATAATTATTTGAATTATTGATCAACCAATATTCAACCTATGAGGCTCTTGCTAACTTCTGCTATATATGCGATTGAATAGTTGATTCTTACGTAAAATCCAGCAAAAATTACAATGAGTTAACTAAAATCTCACAAAATTCACACATGGACCCACAAAATGACTTTGATGTTTGAGGCAAAATGGCAGAGCTACGCAGGTACCATGGGAGATTCCTATCTAATTTGAGACTTTCCTCTGTGTTTTTATCTAGAGAGAGAGACAAATTAGATAGGAATCTCCTATGATACCTGCATAGCTCCGCTATCTTTGCTCTTGGAAAGGCGGAGCTCCGCAGTTGTCATGGGGGATTCCTGTCTAATTTATCACTCCCTCTACAAAAACCCACAGAGGAAAGTCTCAAATTAGACTGGAATCTCCCATGGTACCTGTGTAGCTCTGCCATTATGCCTTAACCCTTCACTGCATGACTTTTTTTTTTCCATCAAATACAGATTTTTTAATTCACAAGGTGGTAAAATACATCGGAAATATAGTGAAAAAATAATTGGACGGTTTTTCCGTCAAAATTATGATTTTTTTGCTTTACACCCATTTCTTACACATGCTATAGTACCATAAGAAATTGCGGGGAAAGAAGAAATCAATTTTTTTTTTCAAATTTTCAAAAAAATAATTTTTTTTACCTTACTTGGATTTTTCGAAACGCAAATGCCGAAAGCTTAGTAAAAATAATTGAATTGGGGTTGATTTTGGATATGGAGGAAAATCCCCCCCCCCTATTCAATCGCTTGAACTACTCAATGAGCAACTTCAAATCTGTTATGTGATGCTGTTTAAACCAATGGGATTAAACGATTCCCGTCATCCCGTCTCGTCTTGTCCAAAAAAGTGGAATCAGCTTGTAGATATTACTGTGTCAAGCGTCTTTTCCAGGCATAATTTTGGATCAATCTTAAATTTCTTAAAAGAAGAGTCCAAGAACGGTGGCTTTTTTCTGAGTCAACTGCTCACTAAAATGACTTTAAGTAATGGCTGTTTGAGAGAAACAGAACTTGAAAAAGTTGATTTTTTTATGCTGCAAATTATTGAATGGATTTTATGAGAGGTTTATGTTCAGATACCTATCGGGAAATATATTTATCATTTTTTTCAACATGAAAAACAGGGTATTTTATTCAGTGACGGGCAAAAATCATTTTTTGAATAACCACGAATGATTAACTAAAATTATTCGCATTACTCTCTTGTTATTCCTATTAGTAAATCGAAGTTTTGACACTACTAGCATTTCATCTGTCATGAAATGAATGACTGGTAGCATTAAAACTTTGATTTACTCATAGGAATAACATTAAAATAATGCGAATAATTTTAGTTAATTATTCATGGTTATTCAATTACTGATTTTTGCTCATCACTGAATATTTATTATTTTTATTCTCATTCCAAACTTTAATTTTTTTGTCTTTCTTTCTTCTTTTTTGCAGTGGTTTTCGAATGTCTCCTAGCGTAAACTTAGCCATCTGTTTTCTCGAGGATCCACGGAAACTCTTAGCTCAGTAACTTCCGTCACCAGACCATGAAACAACGCTGTTTATTGTGTTTCCTTCTGCTTTCAAAATCTTAGTGGAACAAAGCTAATTCCAGTTCTGTAACGTATGTACTTAATTTAATCCGGCAGATTTGAGGAATGAGAGTTTTCAAAGCTCTTTCACTGCGCTGAAATGGAAAAGGGAAAAAGATCTGGCGTCAGTCTAGCCTTACTTTGATCACAAGAGCAGTATTTCAGAGTCTCCTCTAAGAATCATGATTTCGTCATATCATTTAGCAGTATAGTTATCCAAGTTTGACAATATCTGCACTGAGAAAAAAACTTAGGTAATTCAACTGTCTATTTGTTAAAAATGGTGAGTACAAACACATTTGTTGACCTAACTGACCATTTTGGTGATTTCACAATCCGATTTGTTGCATCATCAATCCAGATTGTTGATTTAACAAATCAGATTGTTGTTTTACTTTTTTGGATTCTTGATTTACCTTTTTAGATTTATGTTTTAGATTTATGATTTCATAAATCGGATTGTAAAATCAACGAAATGGTTAGTCAAATCAACAAATGCGTTTGTAGCTGTACTTACCATTTTCAACAAATAGACTATTACATTACCAACATTTTTTTCTCTGTGTTCCAGTGCTGCCATATTTGGCAAAAAAAGTACAAATTTTACATTAAGTCTTATGGGAAATTTGTATATTTTTCCCCAACTCTGGCAGCAGTGATATTTCGCTCATATTTTTCCCTGCACCAGAATCTCTCATTGCTCATAGTGGTTGACCTTTTGCATTCAGGGTGACAAAAAATCTATGCAAATTAAATTTATGATTCTAATTTACAAGTCACTATAAACTCATTTGCCTTTTTGCTGGATCGTAGTGTCCATCTCAAAGCAAACATTTTTGCTTTGAATTATTTTCTAGTTTACTCATCTTTCAAAAGTACCCATCAGACCAGCGCCATTTGGGGGGGGGGGGGGGCAATTGCCTCCCCCCCCTCCCAAGGATTTTTAATGAGGCCAAAAAATCAAGTCAGATAGTGGTAGAAGAAAAAGCGGGAAAAAAATATGCGGTTGAAAAGGAGGCACGACAAAAAAAAAAAGAAAGGGTCATCCAATTTTTTGGAGGGTCTCGACCCCCCCTCCCCCCCCCAAGGAAAATCTGAAATTGTGCCACTGTGTCAGAAGCTATTAGTCGCAGTAAATTGCATGTAAGACATTGGATTTGTATTATTTCTCTTACGAGCACTTCTCTAACGCTTGAAATAAAGTGCACCAACTTAGAGGTCGTTACAAAAGTGTAGACGTACCTAGAACAATAATCTTTGGAATTTACCAATTTTATTTATCATACTTACCACATGATAAAAAGGAACAATAATGCATTTTGAGTGTTAGCTATTCATGAAGGAACACTTTTTAATTAAAAATTAAAATCGCAGGCAAGCATTGTTTTGAATTGAAAGAGTGACAATAGAAAATTTGACAAAGATTATCGGTCTAGATGTGCCTACACTTCTGAAACAAACTCTATCACAAAAGGGAAGAACCAAAAGAAAGTGGATAATATTGTTAGAAATATTGTTAGAAATATTGTTATAAAGAATTCCTAGTGTAATGCTTAACATTATTCCTGGGTCATTTAGTTCCATTAGTGATCTCAACGTAGTGCCCCTCAAAAACTATCAAGTGTTGGGCAAACTAGAAAACAATTTTTTTTTTTTTTTTTTTAAAACCAAAGTTTTAGATATTGAGAACTTCCTTTTTGAATCTTTAAAATCATGTCCTTCAATTTGAAGGAGACACAAAATTTCACCCTGTGTGCACAAAATGTCACCTTGTATGCTCCGGTTTCCATTAAAATTGAGTCCATAGTTTTTTACTGTCTTCTTTATGGCTCTGTTGCTACTAGTTCTGAATTACTCCACTATATTCAATCCATGGTCTTTGAAAACATACTTACTGTTGCTTTGTTATTCACTTTGTTTCGAACTTTCAAAATGAGACTGTTTCTCCTGAATGCATCCTTGAATGTTTTAGATTGATTTTATTGAACTGAAGGATCTTGAAACATTGCAATATTATTCCGTAAGATACTTGCTCTAGTCAAGGAAGGAAAGTCTTAGGTTAATTGATATGTTATATTTTCCGTTTGTTAATTATTATCTTTAAGTGCAGTTGCTCTCTTTTTTTTTTACTTTCTCAATCCCCATAGAGGGTGCAGAAAGTATTTTTCTAGTCCTTATTTAGATAGATATCCATTCTAAGTATTCCATTGCTTGACCCTTGCATTCCCATCATTATTATTAATTTCACATTTGTCCGTAATCTTTGTTCACACGGGGAAATTTTTATCATTGCAGTGTGAACACTTTTCCAGAATTAGCACTGTCTAATTTTTTTAATTGGAATGAAGAAGAACCAGTGGTGTCGCGTGCAATTTGGCAACGTTGTTATGTGTCCATTTAAGCCCATGTAAAAGGCTGAATGCGAGTTTGTTCACCAAACACCCAATATTGCGATATTTTTCTTGGGTTTAAATTGAGTCCCTGTGTATTAAAGAGTTTTGCCTCGTGACGAAGAAGGCAAAGGAGGCATCCACTCTGATTGGTTGGGTTCGTCGAGGAGGTGCACGCCTCCTTGTAGGGGTCTTCTTACGGAGAAATAGCGCAGAGAATGCCTCCGTGACAGCCTAAAATCCAGCAGCCAATCAGATTCTATACCCCGTATGGCGAGACTCTTTCATATACAGGGATTCTAGGTTTAAATGGACTCATTACAACGTTGCCAAATTGCACGCTTCGCCACTGTGAAGAACACAGTAGAACACTACCCTTTTTTACCGCTGCTAGCCAGCTCAGTTCAAGTGCTCCACTGGTACAGAATGGAACGAAACGGAGCAAGCTTGTTCCATCTTGTTCCTGAATAAAAATTAGCCTCATGATATCATTAAATATTGGTTCTCTTAGCATCTGTGCCATCGTGCGTTTTAGATCTAATTGCAAAATAATTTTCTATGTATTTAACTTGACCTAGTGTCATCACTTTTCCTCAAGATTTCTGGATTCCCGTATCATGAAATTGGAATATCAGAGGAGGTCCTTAATAGAATTTAAGAGTAGGGAATTTTAAAATGTGATTGTTACTACGGATGAACTTTTCTCCGAACACTTGCCTCTAGTCACGATTTATTCCTTATCATAAATTTTATGACATTTTATGATTTTTTTTTTTTTTTAATCTTTCGATCTCTATTTTTTGGATTGTGTTTTTAGTGAATTTTGTTAAATGAGTTTGTTGAAATATTCAGCCGAACGTTGAGTTTTAAAAAAAGATCACTGTATTTAATGTAATCTAATCATGTCCTGATTACATTTTCTGTTTCATTCCACTTATTTATCATCAGTTAGCACTCATTTTTTTATTGATTGATCTGCTAATTTATCTTGACTTATAATTCATTTATGTTTTTATTTAATGATTTTTTTTGTTTGATTCTTCTCTTTGTTTTTGTTTTTTTTTTTTTCTCAATGAAATCGTAAGAAGCGAAATGATTAGATTTTAACACAAGAATTTTTTATGGTCGCAAAATACCTTTGTAAGTCTTTTCCTGGTTATCTCATTACCGCATTTATATACTATCCTATTTATCAGAAACAATTTATTATTTATTTATCTGCCAATCAGTTTCCCGGTATTTGCTCTCCAAACTATTGAGGGTTTTGTTTGTTTGTTCTTACGTCTGCTTATTTGTTTTTATTTATACTAAGTAATTAAGGAAAATAAGCCCATTCTAACACTGGACTTTAGACCAATAATAATAATAGTAGAAATAAAAAAATAAAAAAAACAAAGACTGAAGAATTAAAGATAAAATTGGGGATTCTTTTGGGCCGTTTCTACTCTCTAGTCACTGCAGCTGTTGTTTTTATTTGTTATTTGTCATTTTATTTTCTGTTCGTCAGCTTTTTCCTAGTTTTTTTGCGTCTTTTTCTCTCAATTACATTTTGTCTTGGACTTTCACCAAATTTTCATATCTGTTTATTTATTTATTTTAATATTTTAATTTATTTATTTATTTATTTTAATATTTTAATTTATTTATTTATTTATTTACTTATCTATTTATTTATTTATCTACTTATTTATTTATTTATCTCATTTTTAATTATTTATTTGTTTATTTATTCATCATCTAGGTATGTACTTCTGTTTGATTTGTATTTCCCTCTAGTAGGTTTAAAAAATGATCAATTTTGCAGTGAAAATAATTTTCATTGATCCCAAAAATGTGATAAACGGAGATGGAACCAAACATTATTTCTACAGAGTTCCAGCTTTGGTTTCATTTATATGAGTTTACGGCTCAATCGTGTGCATTATTTGCTGTTTCTTCCGTCTAGTGTATGATATCTCTTCTCTAGTCAAATCTTGCGCGGTTAACATTCCAATTTTTGTGCGTTTTCTCGCTTCATTTTGTTTTGATCTCATTCTATAATTTTTTCATTCTTTTGACTTTCATTTTGCTTCTTTTATACGGCTTTGATTTTCAGTCTCTCTCTCAGCTATTTATATTTATAATTTGTTTCTTTCTTTTTTTGTTTTTTTAATTTATTCGTATTCGGAGATACAGTTTTTTCTCTGTCTGATAAAAAATGCAGTATTAATGTGACTGAAATATTCACGAGAATATCTGTCTCGAATTTCACTCTCAAGAACTTGTTAAAATTTTTGAAGAAAAGAATCACGTACTTAATTTATTTATTTTGAACTTTCATACTTACTTGAATCAAGATTTTTTTTCATGCAATTCTGCAAATGAGTACCAAGTCATTAGTATAAATTAGGCACACATGTAGTTGCTTACCAAAAGTAGGTATGTGCTTACAAAATGAGTTCAATCAACCAGTTAGAACATTAAAAAGGAAGGGTTTTCAAGGTACTCCCCCGTTCAGACTTGCGTTTCCATGTTGCTTATTTGTTTGGACTCGGATTTCTTCTGCATGAGATGACCAATAGATGCTCGTACTCATGTTACCCGAGAAATTTGCTGAGTAAAGTTCTCAAATTCAGCATAGATATGTATGTATTTTTGGTTTTTTGTAAAATAAAACAATTTATCGAGATAAAAAATAAAAGCTGCACTCACACATGAACTTGGCACTTTGCAGGAATTTTTATGCGTGCAAATTGATGGTTAAGGTGATTCTTCAGCGTTTAGTGCCGATTTCTGCCACCAGAGCGCTACCAATCAATTAATGTCAAATTACAGGCTGAAAGCAATTTATATTTATGAAAACAGAGTGTCAGTTACTGGATAATCATCTGAAAAACGTCTCTGCAAAATATCATGTCAATAACTTCAAAAATAAGGCTGAAAGTACCAAAAAATGAAATATCGTAAATCCATTCTTGTATCGATGAGCGATATTTCACTTTTTGGTATTTTCAGCCTTATTTTTGAAATTATTGACGAAATATTTTGCAGGGACGTTCTTCAAATGATTATCTAGTAATTAATGACACTCCGTTTTCTCTAATATAAATTACTTTCGACCTGTAATTTGAAATTAAACAAACAATAGGTGGTAGAAATCGGCACTAAACGCTGAAGAATCACCACAGTCAAAGAATTAAATAATGTCAGTCAAATCCTTAGATTTTGGCTCAGGTGACCTCCTGCAATGCTTAAACTCATTGAGATAAGTACTACAGGTTCTCTATACGAACTAAAATTTAAGGAGTCAACTGCCATTACCTATTTAATTCGTTGATTGTACTGTTATTGGTTTGAGTTTTAGGTTAGTGTAAGACTTCTAGGTTTTTTAAAACGAACTAATAAGTTTATTCCTTTGTTGGAAAGCAATGCGGGAAGTTGCGGAAACCTTTTATTTTCTTTCATTGGACAAAGATGTGGAAGCAAAATTAAAGACTTACTGTAGACTTGCTTTTTTTTCTCTGAACCCTTCAAACAAGGGTTAGAATTTCAAGCCCTACACAGTCCAAAATTTGCTGGTTTCTAAGTGAATATGAAATTCACACTCAATCCCTGGTCCTAAATAATTTCAATACCTACTTCAGAATTTTATTCCATCAGCTCTGTGTCTTTATGCTTCGTCATCATTTTGCCTTTCTTTACCATAAAAATCATAATTTTGTTTAGTAATGATTGAATGACTAACTGTCATAATGTTAAATACCATCAGAACGAGTGTGTTGATTCTGTATCGATATCATTCAATATCTTTGTTTCACTTTCTTTCTGTGAATTGGACATTCATCATTGATCTTTTCCATGTCACAAAATTGAATACTCATAATTGTAATACTCATTAATATTCAGTTTGTTATCAATTTGTAATATACTTCATTACTAGTTTCATCCTTAATGATTTTGTAATCTATTCACATTCCCCAAATATTCCTCCTACCTATGCCTAAAGCTCAAAAGCTTTTAAAAGACTTTAAGGTGGTTCTTCAGTGTTCAGTGCTGATTTCTGCCACCAACTACCGTTCGATTAATGTCAAATTACAGGTCATAAGTAATTCATATTTAAGAAAACGGAAGGACTATATAATCATCAGAAGAACGTCTCTGCAAAATATTTAGTCAATAATTTCAAAAATAAGGCTGAAAGTATCATAAAATGAAATATCGCATTTCGATACAAGAATCGATTTACAATATTCCATTTTTTGGTACTTTCAGTCTTATTTTTGAAGTTATTGACGAGATATTTTGCAAAGACTTTCTTCAGATGATTATCTTGTAACTGTTTTTCCGTTTTCTTGAATATAAATTACTTTCAGCCTGTAATTTGACATTAATCGAACAGTAGCGCTCTGGTGGCAGAAATCGGCACTAAACGTTGAAGAATCACCTTAAAAAGCTTTCAGCCCATTTGACAAAGTCAAATTTGGTAATTTACTGGAAAACCTGGCAACACTAACTATAAAACCAAACTCTCCTCAAATTCCATTAAAACCAAAACAAGAACTTCGTTTGCAGCTTTTTATTCCTGAAAATAAATTACTTAATTTCATTTTTTTTTTGGCAAACACCCTGATCATTATTTACACTGATTAAAACGCTGATTTTACTTCTGCAGAAAAAGGAAAAAACTAAGTTTATGATAAAAATAATATTTTACTTAACAAAAAATTGTTTACGGAAGTGATACGGTCAGACGAGAACTAACTTGGCAAGTTCCTTTTATTTAAGGACAAGAAAAGAACACTATCACGGGTAAAAATTAATTCAGAATTTCAAAATTGTGAAGAATACAGAAAACACAGTTGCAATAAGAGCGAGTGATCAAACAAATAAAACAAAAACGAAGGCAATGATTATAAGTGAAGAGGAATGATTAGCAGTCACACTTTTTTCATCCACAGAGCCTTCAAAGTCCAAAAAGGATTTTGCTTATGTTTGCTGCAACTTGAAGTCGGCTCATTAAAAATAGAAACCTTGAATGTTAGCAGAATAACATATTGATCTCAATGTTTCAGTTTAGGGCCCCCAGTCCCCAAGGTTATAGATTAAAATAGATTAAAGAGGTATGCTCATCTGACAGCGCCACAAATTCAGTGGCGCACTGTTCAAAATCACTGCAGGCAAGATGGCCGACAAAAGCAGAAAACGTATACTCTTTGCAGAAAACATTGGACTGCCCTCTGCAGGAAAGCAGGAAACAACCCTATGTTTTTGCAAAGAGTATACGTTTTCTGCTTTTGTCAGCCATCTTGCCTGCAGTGATTTTGAACAGCGCGCCAATGAACTTGTGGCGCGAAATCAGATGAGCATACCTCTTTAATCTATAACCTTGCCCAGTCCCCATGTTTTACATGAAAAAGAGATGTTGAAAGACATACCTTCCAACCGAGATACTTACCAACAGTGATCAGTATGTTTAATGCAATTAAATCAAGAAGGGACAAAGAGTTTGTTTCAGAAGTGTAGGCGCAGCTCACCCATCCCATAAGCTTTTTTCAATTTTTGTTCCAAATCAAAACAAAACTTGCCAACTACTTTGACCAAGTGATTTTAAAGCGTTCCTCATTGAAAAGCCAACGCTCAAATTCATTTTCATCAATTTTTACCATGCAATAAGGGAAAAACACTGGAAAACTCCAACAATTATCGGTCCAGGTGCCCTGACACTTCTAAAACAACCTCAACCAACAAAAAACAGTTATTCACAAATTTTTCACGATTGAAGACCAGGGGCTTAACGTTGAATCGGGCAACATTGCATTTTGTCTATTTAAACTTGTGAAAAATTCAGAGCATTCAGTATACAAGAGACACCTAAATTAAACCTTCAGCATGGGTTTAAATGGACAAAATTGAAGGTACATGGCTAGTTTGTAGGCAACACCATTGCTAAGGACCTTGCCAGAAAAGGGACACGCATTGGAAAATCAGGTTTTGAAAAAACCGCTTTGAAGCTTTTCAACAAGTTCTTCCATCTCTCTTGTCAAACTAATAATAATGCTATTTAACTCCAATTATTTATCTTAGTATGCTTTAGGTTTAAAAATCCCCAATAATTTGAGAACCTACATATACATTATATTAGCTTCTTGAACAAGAGTTATACATTCATATGAGTTGTAAGTTTTTTGCCTGGCAATAAAATGCTATTCAATGAAAATCACAGAAAATTGAACAAGTTGGCAGGCCTCACTCAGAGTTTCTTAAGATGATTCCAGGGTTGGTTAGTTTGAAGCAAGGATACCACGACGCACTGCTCGAAAAGTCGACAATTTTCGGCTAAAATTGACGAAATCATGCTAAAAACACAAATTCAAGGAACGTTAGCACCTGCACACCTGCGGTTGGTTAGTTTGAGGCGTGGATACCATGGCGCACTGCTCAAAAAGTCGACAATTTTTGGCTGAAATTGACGAAATCACGCTAAAAACACAAATTCAAGGAACGTTAGCACCTGCGAGCATACTTCAGGAAGATATCCTGAAAGTTTCAAGCTAAAACACTCAAAAATAAAGCCGAAAATTATGAAATACAAAAATTCCCAAGCCTCAATGAGTGCGAGTGAGGCAGATAGACATATTATCACTCGCATTCACTCTCTCCCTAAGCTTATGGCGAAATGAATTTCATAATGGGGCTATTGCACACTTTTGCTATAAGCGATTTAATAGTCGATCATGGCGTAAAAACCTCAAAAATAACGATGGTGGCACTAAAAACTTCCAAAATCCACTCCTAAACTCAATAAACGCAGTTATTTGCACGAGCGTAATGGTGGCCGAAGGCACTAACAATGGGAGATTCCTATCTTAATTTCGTCACTCTTTCTATGCAGACGAGGATGATTCACAGAGTAATTAGTCATCAGAGTGATGATCCACATCTGATGAATGGTACTGCAACACCAAGTGACACCGGTGTCAAATGAAAGTAGTCTCAAATTGGTCACATCTTGATGGAGTTTCAGAATTGTTTGATGGGAATCTCCCATTGTTAGTGCCTTCGGCCACCATTACGCTCGCCCAAATAACTGCGTTTCTTGAGTTTAGGAGTGGATTTTGGAAGTTTTTAGTGCCACCATCGTTATTTTTTGAGGTTTTTACGCCATAATCGACTATTAAATCGCTTATAGCAAAAGTGTGCAATAGCCCCATTTAAGGCTTTGATTCTATACCAATTTTGCTTGTTTTGAGCTGTATAAAATCCATTAAAAAATTGCCCAGGTGCTAATGTTATTGGATTTTGCGTTTTTCTTTGGTTTCAATTTAAAATGCCAAAAACACAACTTTTCCCAAAAGCGACTGATAGGTAGCCTATCCATCTGATTGAAATCTGGAAAAGTTTTGGCTGGAATCACCTTAATTTAAGGAGATTTGTTTTGAGTTCTCTGAGCATTAATACCGATATACTCATTTAAATGCAAAAAAATCCTTCCTTTGCAAATTACAGAAAATGGGCAAAAGAACTTGCTGACAAATGCAAGAGTTTTGACTTGTCAAGAATTCACGCCGAGCGGAGACGGTTGCTAACATTACACAAGGATTTGCCACTTATCTCGCATTTTTGACTGCCAAAACTTTTGCGTTCGATAGTGCACCTTACTCAATGAAGGATCGGATTTTTAAAATCTTCTAAATGCTCTAAATATCCAGAGAATCATTGAATTTTCACAACAGTGTCTAGACAAATAACTGAGGAAGCAACAAATTCATTTGGTGCTCAGTGGAAATGTCCTATTTTAAATACCCAGCGTACAAAATGTCCAACAAGAACATTGAAATAATGTCCACTCTAAAACGTCCAATGCACGATTGATCCATGGTAAACGTCCATAAAGAAGAATGTTCAATAGTAGAATTTTCTCCATGAATCTAAAAACCTCATGGTGTTTAATGTCCCGAAGAAGGCGGCTAAAATTAGAGATGACGAAGAAGTTCAAACGCAGAATGCACATAGGTTTTCACAAAGCTGCTCTTAGACTAAAACTAAACAAATCTGGTCCTGTACATCTGACAAAATTGGTTACAAACCATACGTTGCCATCATGTTCAAAACAGCTAAGAATGTAATGACTCCGTATTTCATGCTTCATTTATAACTTGAGGTAAAATTTATAACTTGTGGACTTTTTTTGCGTGCTTACTTAGTCTACGATTGGGTATTATTTAAAGGGACGAGTATGTATGATGGACAAATCCTACATCAGACATTTATTTACGATGGACAAATTGTAAATTGGACATTTTATAGTGGACATTGTTGCAATGGACATTTCTTATTGAACATTTTGTACATTGGACATTTTAAATAGGACAATTCCACCTGTCGCCATTCATTTTGCTGATAGTCAGAAAAAGGCCTTGCACATTTCCAAGGGTACATCCAGAAAAAGTTAGGAAGGGACGAAACCAATATGAAACAATTTGTTCACATTTTCAGAGCTTTCGTTAATCAGTTTTGGTACAAATGTTGAGTTTTTGTGTTGAATCCAATAAACCCTGTCCCCCATGAATCCATCTCTTTTCCACCTAGGTCCTCCACTGTATGCAAATAAATAAATGAAGAAATTTACAGTTGTTCGAGATACAAACAATGACAAGAAAATGAAGAGTAACATGAGAATCCAGAAATTTAACAATATTTAAGGTATGCTTCACGTACACAATGTTTTTCACAATTTTAAGCTCACTAAAGAATGTCTTTCAATTTGCGTACATACAATACAGCTGATAACTGAAATTTACAAGATTTGATACAGGTAATTAAGACTATTTAGTATTTAATGAAATGATTGTCATGATTTCAAGATACGATGAAACGTCAATTATCTGAAACATCAAGTTATTTCCATTGGTTGGGAGCAAGGTAAATTTTATCTATTATACTAGACATAGAATTTACTGTTGAGCAGTTCATCATAGCTGTTAATACAGTGTCATGTAATGAAACTTCATCGGTAAATTTAAGATTTGCTGATCGATTTAATGAGGCTGAAAACAACCTAACTCTAAAAATACACATTGTACCCTTATGAACTGTCATGGATCCTGGATGAAAAGACAACTAATTGGCATAACAGATCAATTTTCAAGCAATGGAGGGCTCATTAGGAAAATCTTCAGCCAACAGTAAAGACTTGATCATCCACTAAAAACATTCTGCTGAGCGATCTCTAAAACTATAGATTTCTGCAATTGGCAGGAGGAATTTTTGCCGGAGCTAGAGTCAGCTTTCCAAAAATGCTACCAAAATCAAACCGTAAAAAACGTTTGGACACTGTTCTGAGCTTTCAACAATTCATATTTCGGGTCAAAATTATTGGCCAGAAATTTTGAGTTTGAAGTTTTTATGAATTCAATCAAAACTTCAAACACACCGTTTCTTGCCCGAAACTTAGATTCAAAATATCAAAAGCTCAGAATGGTCTTGAAATGAATCTTCGGATTTGAACTTGAATGCAATGATCAAACATGTTCAAAAAATTGACTCTAACTCCCGCAAATGATAGTCAAAAGCCGAAAAGTTATGGTTTCAATGAGGGAGTAACAGAACGTCACAGGTCACGTCATCACAAGTTGCTGAGAATTCACCTCAACAATTAATTCATTACAGCAAAAGAAACTACTGTGTCTGTTGATGAGATTTGCACTTGTTCAGTTTTAACTTTAAATCCAGACAAATTTATTAATTTTTATTTTTAATTAAATTAATATATTGATTAATTAATTTGAGTGTGAGTAAAAGCATAAAACACTTTTATTCACTTTCATTACTTTTCATCATCATTGATGTTGGATTGCTGTCAGTGGCGAAGCGCGCTATCTAGCAACTTAGCGCTTTATCCATTTGAACGCATACAAAAGATCGAATTTAATGGTCATCACTGATTCCTTTTATTTCAAAAGTTTTGATGGGTTTAAATGGTCCAAATACAACATTGCCAGATTGAATGCTCTACCACTGATACCTGTTGAATAGATAAATCAGTTTTAATGATTGAAAATTAAATTTTTTCCTATTTTCCAACCAAACTCATGTCAGTTATCTGGACTTGTTTGTGCATCTCGATCATTAATTGAACTAGATAATCAAAGTTTCACAGTACTTTCATTGGAAGAAAAAAAAACCAACAAAAACAGATAAATGGATGTTGACTGAAAGGAAAGACACATCCAAAATGAAATGGGTGGATTTAATGGAGACATTGTGCAACCACTAAGTCACGATAATCTACACTGTCTGCTCGTTGAATTCGCAAAAGACTGATAAAGTCAAAAGTCACGATTAGTTTAAAATTTTTGAAAATCGTGTTGCCAGATGTTGCAAAAAATCCCACAATTCTACATTGCTTTGAAAGGAAAAAGTAGGAATTATTCTGTGCTTTGGCAAAACTGCATTGAACTCACGTCTGATTAGTGATTGGTTAATTTTAAATTACTCGTCTTCTGCTTAACCAAGAATTTCACTTTCCCAAGAGAAAAGGTTCATGCCGCCCTTTCAGCCAAACATCATTAAAATTATCTGAAGACCTAAAGTATATATTTATTGGTCAATATTAGCTTTGAAACAAAATTGTTTTGAGCAATTTCTTAGTATTTTACAAAATCGCTGAGATCCCCAGAGATTTGTTGTAAGAAAGGAAACACTACGAGAAAAAAATAAATTCAATTGATGGTGTAAATGGGGCTCTTGCGAACTTTTGCAACACGGGATTGAAGAGTTGATTCATGCATAAAAGCCTGTAAAAATGACGATGAGTACACTAAAAAATCACAAAATTCACTCTCAGAATCAAGCTTAATGGCTGTTCGACGCAGGTATCATGGGAGATTCCTATCTAAATTGAGACATGCCTCTGTGCTTCCAAAGAGAAAGTGGCATATTAGATAAGAATCTCCCATGATAGCTGCGTCGGACCGCCATAACGATCTTGCCATTTATGTAGTTATGTAGGTTTAATACTGAATTTTAAACTTTCTCAAGGTGATTTTTGTGATTTTTGCTGGTTTTTACATCAAAATGGACTATTCATGTGCTCACTGCAAAAGTTTGCAAGAGCCCCATTAGTGGATGTGGAGGAACCTCCCAAAAAAAGGATTGTGAAGCAAGCGTTTGAAAACAAAAAAGAACTGAAATTTTGAAATGATAGGAACATAAGGCGGGGTCAGAGATACATACTTGAAAAGTAGTATTGCAGAAGGTCCACTCTTTTTTTAACCTGTAATCTTTGGCATCCAGTAGTATTTTTTCTTAAGAGCTATAAGTCTATTTAGGTGGCAGTCTAATGTACATATAACCCAAGATCTATTGATACCAGGTCAGTCCAGTTCCGTTTCACATCGTCTCCCTCATCTGCAGGAAATCTAGATTCCGGTCTGATGTATGACTACCCCCATTGTATGGTTCACTCGGCAGAATCAACAGCTGTTATGCGGAATACGACAGTGAATGAACCGCATAGCGGAGAAACGTTGGTATGGACCGCCCACTGGACTGACCTGGTATTAATAGATATTGGTGTAACCTGCGTAACTAATGGTGAGGATATTTCAGTTCGGGTTGAGGCGTTATTATCTCTTATTTTCAACGGAGTATTTTGGTAGCTGAGGTTGACAGACTTTGTAATGCTCACCCCCTGTGGTAAGATACCCCCAAAAATCAAAATACACATGAAAAGATGAAAAAAATACTCTTAAACCCAAACCTGAAAATCTTTCACATTGGTTACCCAGGTTCAGAAACATACTAGAATTCACCAGACCGAGGAGGTAGTGAAACTGAGGTTATATAAATAATGGAAGGCAAGTTTTAAAATTAATGATTTAAATTAAATGATTTGATAAATTAATTAATTAATGATCTATAAGATTTCTTATCAAAATACCGAAGTTTTAGTCAAAATGCTTTACAGACAAAAATGAAAGGTAGTTCAGCAACCCGGTGTGCGCCAATTATATCAGAGAGCTCTTTTTCAATGCAGCCAGTGCGCACTGATTTACCGCAGATGTACTTTCATTTTTGCCATAAGCACAAATTAAACTAAACAAAACCTTCATTATTTTGACAATATTTCCATAAGAAATACTGTAGAAAACAATTGATCTATCAATCTAATCAATCAATCAATCAATCCATCAATTAATTTTAAAACTTGCCCTCCATCCTTTATTAACTCTCAGTGACACCAGCTGCGCGGTCTAAAGAGTTCCAGGAAGCTCCCATTTGCAACAAAAAGTGCTGAAAATATCTACATAGAAGTTGTCGAGGGAAGCTTATGTTTAATGTGTTCCAATCAGATGAATTTTTGAATTTGACCAAAGACTACAGATCCATCCAAGGTCTAATACAAGCTTTAGAAGAACTGAAAAGTTTTCTAGCCGCTAAGACATTGACGTTAAACCAAGAGGCAAAGGGGCAAATTTTTGCCCTGATCAATAGGAACCAAATTAGTACTATTTAAACAATGTAAATCAATCAACTGATTTCAAAAGCGGCCTTCATCACCAGATTTCATTGCAAATAAAAAGAGAGAATGGGGAGCATTCAGTATACTTTATGACTTATAACATTGGCAGGAAAAATTCAAAGATTTTAAACTCGAAATTTCAGTTCATGTTCTCACTTCAATAATTATTTACAGCGGGTTGAAAAAATATAATTAATATACAAGCAAATACAAAAGTGAATATTTTTACTTTCTTATTTTTTTCCCCCCTTCAAATTAATGCGCCTCAAAGCCTTTCATTCCTTTAAGTAATTATATTGATCGATTTAAGAAATCTCCCAATTTACAATTTTTTTTTCTACTGAAATGGCACTTCCATATGGCAGAACTATAAACTGACACAAAAAATCCCAAAAGACAAGTATGACATTATACTCAGGAATCCCCCCCCCTCCCACCACAGCAAATTGCAGGGATTAGTATTTTAGATTCTATTTATTAAGATTTATTAGTTTTCTTGACAAAGGATCCAGAATATCATAACGGTAAAGTTGATCTCTGAAGAAACCACAAATAACTTACTGAGTTACCTACTATTATCACAGAATAATACAATCAGAACGGAAACTCTGTCGGATTTTGAGGCAAATTCATTCTACGTCCGCCATGTTGGGATATAGGATGTTTACATCTGGATTCGCGCTCGAAAAAAAAATATAGGACATGATCCGCAAAATGTTTATTCTGAAATACCAGTAGATTAAAAGTGAGGCCGGAAACTAAGATTTCTTTTCAGAATTTACATTTTTTACAATTATTTTTTTTTTTTTTTTTGGGATACAGGACCACAGCATTGCCTATTGGTGCCATTAACCCTTTCCACTCCACCATTTTTCGAGCTGAACCTTCCTGTACTCCACTAGAACTCCGTGTACTAGAGCTTCACTGGTAAGTTCAAAAGAAGCCCGTCAGAGCGCAGCACTTCTCAGACACCTATTTTGTCCCGTTGATACGTCAATTTCGAGCTACAAAATTTTGTCGACCACAGCTCGACAATGGAGCGGAACCCGTAAATCGATTTTGTCGACTACAGCTCGACAGTGGAGTGGAAAGGGTTAAATTCCAAACTTGCTTCCATTGGCTCTTATGGGAGTTTCCGTTCTGATTGTATTATTCTGTGCTATTTTCAATGGAGTATAATTTGGCCCGTTTATAAGATAATTTACAAGAGTACGGCCTTTCTGATGACACGTGGTTTTTAAAAATCAGAACATTAGAAATTAAAATACACGCAGTCAAACTTTAAAATGCATACTTCTCAAAATAGCGTTTTTCGTTTACGTGGTTTCTCCAAAGAATGACTCGATTTATGAGTTATAATTATAGTAAATAAATGAATTGATGGGCAATGCGGACAATGGATCCGAATGGAATTAAAACAAGGAAGCGAATTGAAGCGAGTGATGTCATGATATACCTGAGAGGGTCAAAGTTGAGAAAAAATAAATAAACAAAAAACCTACAGAGATTTGATCTCAAAACTTAATGAGAAATAAAATAAATAAACAATCATAATATTAATAAAAATGATAATAGTCATAATGATATAGAAAAATCACAGATAATTAACAGTGATAAAAATACCTATAAAAATATTAATTCAAGGTTAAAAATAAATAAACAAGGAAAACGACACTAATATTTAACAAAAATTAGCTTAAAATGAATAACAAACAATTTCATAACTTCTGCCGGTAGAACAATCACGCATTTCATCAATTTTTATTAATATTTACTCTTCCGAGTTTCCTGATCACGTTTAGGGGACTCAGCCGAATCGCACAGTGAGATTGCAAATAAATTGAGTCGGCAAATTGAGACCAAGTCGGCAAGAAAAAACACCTTCCAACAATCAGAGAACAACTGGAAGATCCTTAAAAATTCAGATGCTTGATTTTTTTTCATCGAAAGTTTGATTCATTGAAGTTTGACTCTAAAACATTGTAAAGGTATCTCAAAAAATTGTGTTACCGTGCAGTTTTACCGAACAGTCGATGTGACAACTTTTAGATAGTTACAAATTTTTAGTAACTATATTTACATAATTACACCGGAAAATAAATGCTTAAAATTGACATTAATAATGGTGCACCAAGCGTAAAAATGCCTGGCTGAGGAACCAGAACCAGAAATCAGTCGGCTCTAAGATAAAACTAAGCTAGTACAACCTTCCTACAGTATATTATGCTAAGTGAAATGAGCCTCCACTACACCAGTGACATTTCGTAGATTTAAGTTAAAAGTTGTCAAGTTTGCTATGCTATAATTTCAAGATGGCTTAGACCAATGGTTCTTTAACTGTGGACTGCGGAAGGTCACAAGTAAAAAAAACAACAACAAAACAAAATGTTTTGATAAAAAAAGAAAAAAGAAGTGGTAACTTGTCCTACTATAGTGTGCAACAACCCCGGAGTGACAACTTTGATCTGATATCGTAAATATTGCTAGGAGATTCGGTTGTAATCGGTTCAAAGCTAAATCCTCTTGGTGCACCACAATCCAAAATTGAACAAACAAATAGCTACAGAACGTAACAAAATCTCGATTTCCGTTTCTAAGCAAAAATTTACATACATACTTACAAATACACAACAGCATCTGGAGAATATAGTCATTACACCAGAAGAGGAATAGAGCTAATAACAACAGAAGAGAGAGAAACAGATTTTAACAACTTTGGTTCAGGGCCAGAACTTCCATATCGTCCCTGCACCTAGGTATGTACAAAGTGACACATGTGTGTTCCCAAAGGTCTTGAGGGTATTTTTCGCTCGTTGTCCAAGTATTTGTGTCCAGATTATAACACTCAATCACAGCTGAAAAGAAAATAAAAGATCGATTGAAAATTCAGGTTGGATGAATGCCCACTGACGGCGCAGAGCTCAAAAAAGTGGAAGAGGGCTTGTAGTTCATGGTTTTTTTTTGTTTTTGGTCATCAAAAACAAATAAAAATCTACGGTCCATGGAAACACACAATTGAAGCAAATCTATTAAAAAAAATGGATCTGATACAAATTCAAAAAGCTTTGGGCCATAACATTCAACTTTTCAAAAAAAGTGAGGGGAGAGAAACTTTTGAGACAAAATTATGGTCTGACAATTTAAAGAGGATTTTAAAACTTTTTAAGTCAATGGGCTCTTATTTTCGATGTCCCACCCACCCCAAATTTTGTTCTCCCTAAATTGAAGTTCATTTCCCCACTTTTTTCCCTTTCTCGATTCCAAAATCGAAACTTGTTTTATTAAGACCCGACCTACTGCCCATATACAATGCAAAGCTCCTCATAACTACAGTAAAACTTCGATACAACGTTTTTCAAGGGACCGGCGGAAATCGACGTTATTTCGAGATCGACGTTATATCAAAAAACGTAAAAAAATGCGGCTAGAAACGCGAAACAAGTGCCGAATGTTGAAAATCGTGTTATCCCCCCCCCCCCCCACCACCACTGGGTTAAAGGAGTATTCTTTCGTAAATAAGACCAGAGAGGTGGAACAAAAACAACTGTTTATTTATCTTTTACAACAAATGAATCGAGGGCTCTTGGACATTTTTAGAATGGATTCTACAATGTGCGCCTCTGATTTTGCGCAAGCGTTGAAAATCTGGGAATCGCCACCCGTATGACAAAGAAGCTGCTTAAGTGAATCCAGCGATAGCGGTGAAGAAACAAGTGATTCGGAAAAAGATAAGAAAAGAATGTTATCTCCCTCCCGGGATTCTCGCGATTCTCGTTCTCTACCATCCTTTCCCTCTGCCTCTGCCCACCCGCCTGGTGCCGCAGAAGTCATAAAACTTCTCACAAAAGACCGCTGACTCGAGTCAATTCGAACCAGCCACTCCACATTTCAAGGAGGGCGTGCGCACGTGCGGCGCGGGTAGAGGGGGGGGAGGTCACACTCATTCATGAATTTGCTACCTACACGCAGCGCGACAAGTTGGGGTGGGCCCGGAATTAATCCTTGCGGTTGACCGTCGAATGTTGACGCGATTCCGACGAAATTTTGGTACTTTTTTTCCTCCGGCCCGGCAAAAAAAGGACGTTATTCCGAGAATCTGCGACGTTATTACGCATTTTTTTACATGGAAAGTATGGCAATTCTGCCGGGACCGGCGAAAATCGACGTTATTTCGCGAAAACCGTTATTTCGAAGAACGTTATATCGAAGTTTTACTGTAATTGAATGGCCAGTTCAATTCGATTGTGATGATGACTGATTTTCAACAGCAGTTGGCATATTCAATTAGAAAACTGCTATACTTTAGAACTGTATTACTTTAAGTTTATTACTATTGTATGTTGTCTGTTGAGTAAAAGAAACAGGTGAACAGGTTAGGAAAAACACAATTTTTTTGTTTGTTTGTGAGGAAATTTTGGCTCAAATTTCGAGTTACACAGGATATTAAGGTATCCAGCAATTATCCGAGATAGCCGGATATTTCAAAAATTGAGCGGAAAACCTTATTTTTTCATAAGAAAACAGAAAAAAATCGCAAAAACAGAAGAATACAGCAAAGTAAACCCATATTGAGCACTAAGCGATTCCAGATTCCACATAATTCAACGTAGGGAGAGAGACAGACCAATTCCTGTGTAGTAGGTACCCCACTGTTGCTACTGTTTCCTTCTATGGGGCCTATGACCTATTCGTTGTCTCATTTGCCTGATGTCCAAACAAGAAAGGGGGTGGAGTGGGGCACTTTTTGTTCATCAATCTCCGTGTGTCATTAAAACTGTAAAACAATTGATAATCGACTATCATTCGATAGTGCATTATTGCGGGTGACTGATAAGGTTTTCCGACATGGAAGGAAACTCGCGAATTAAAAAAAAAATTCGCGAAAATATCCAACCAGGAATTAGAAAATGGACAAAATTGACAAATTTGTCGCTCAATGGTAGCGCTCCGCTGAATACCGAAAATTCGGCCGGATATTGCAACGGTTTTGCAATGGTAAGTGTTTAACTGTATGGGATGGACTTTATAATGTCAGGAACAACCAATGAATAATTTAGAAAGTATCATCGTGGTGTTTGTTCTTAAAAGCAAGAAATATTACAGAGACAAACATTGAATAATACTGACCTGTGGCACGATCAAACATAGCATCGCTGAGGAAGCCTCCAATGAAATAGATTTTGTTATTTACAGTTACGATGCCCGAGTGGTACCTAGGAGTGGGAAGGCGTGTTATCGTTCGCCACAAATCTGAATCTACATCATAAATATCAATTGTATCTGCTAGGACTCGGTTCCCGTTTTCTGGATCTTCATACCATCCTCCGCAAACATACAGAGTGTCGTTGACGGTTAACATGACATGATCAGCCCGAGGAGTGAGAAGAGCCGCTCGATTTTCCCAAACGCCCAGCCTCGTATCCAACCTATTTCAACAATCAAGGAAACAATCAATTAGGAAACAGAGTATGAGAGTATTGAGTGCCGTAATTTTAAAATGATCCCTCACTGAACAACGATCCAAGAAAACAAGAAATTGACAGCAAAATTCCACAAATGGGTTGATTTTTGTTAGATTGATAAATCAGATTCCCAAGTGTTGAAAAAAAATTGAAAGATGCACTTTTGGATTGAACGATTACTCAAAGTTACAAATGAAAGTATAAATAACTGAGCAAATCAAGAAAGAGGATCATTCTATTTTTGGCGATCATTAATCACTTTCAAAATTCCTCTTTAAACGACTCTTTAAACTTCCTATCATTAAACATTTGCTGATGAAATAAATTTTAAATAGTTTTTTAAATCATCGTAAACATAAAATTTGAAAATGGTTGATGTGAATATCATACAAGCAAAAGAAACAAAAACATTTTCTTCGTACCTTTGCACAGAGTCCAAAACAACATCTCCATCGAGACCACCAGATATGAACAGATAGTGCCCGCCTGAAGGCCAAGTTGCACCGGCATGCTGAGTGCGGTACCCAGGCATTGGAGCTATCGTTTCCCAAGAATCTGTCTTCGACTCATACCTCTCGCACTCACTGACCTGCACATTAGAAATAATTTTATCACTTATCTGTTAACATGGAGAGAGGAAGAATAAGTAATTGCAAGAGACTGGTAACTTGAGGCTTGGTGAATTTTGTACTAATTGGAATCTTGTACATTTTAGAGCAAAAGGACTTGGCTTCAGATCCCTTCCCATTCTAAAAGGTAGAGGGATTAGCCGTATTTTGCTTTGTCATCAAAAGCCGTTTGATGGCCATTGGCAGGTATAGCTGATATTTTGCTTTTCCGATGGCCATCGGAAGGGGCGGTGCTTAGTTTAATTATTAATTTAATTTCACAATGTGGCAACGCTGTACCATCGGGCAATGGCCATCAACGCTGACGACCTCTCGCACTTGTCAACCATTTAGCCATCTAATGACGGATCGTTAGTTGCGTGACAAGCAGTCATCAGCGTAAAGTTACTAAAATTTGAGTGCTTTTTTGTGATTGGTCGGAGGAATATCATCGCCGATAACACAGCAAAATACGGCTATTATTAGTCTTTATCAGGATATTTAATGAAATTATAAACAATACACTCTAAGCATAGCTTAAAATGTATAAATCATTTCTTTCTTAATGATACTTCTCTCTTAAAAAGGATATTCAACAACAATCTTACCTCAATATCTACCCCATCCATACTGTCACCCTCACTTGCGCCACCAATTGCATAGAGATGATCTGCCACCACGTTCAGTGAAAAGCGACAGCGTTCCCTTTGCATTGGAGCAATAGTGTTCCATTTGTTGTAACGCGGACTATATCTGAAGCCAAATGGGTGAATATTTTCCTGAAAAATCAACACTTGCTTAGTTATAGATGCTTCAAAGTTGTTACACGGAGGGAACTTCATCCCTAAACCAACATGAATGATCAAAGATTGGTTTCAATCAATCTTCTTTACATGACTCATAAATGGTTTTATTTATTGTTGCGGCATTGAGGTTAGCAACACACAATGTAAACAGCTATTTGTTGCTCAAAGCTTTTGACCTTCAATATTTTACGTTGTTCAAACATTTGATAAACATCCATTATTCCAAATACACAGTTACGCAACTATTCGGTGACCATTCACCATTGAACAAAAGGCCTTAGAGAAATAAGACTGGATGAGCCAACGGGAAAAATACCAATGATCAACTGTAGTAATTAAATTTATTTATTTATTTATTTATTTATTTATTTTTTCACTAAGGTTTCCAAAAGAATCTTCCACAACACGTCAAGAGGCGAAATATTTCGACCCTTTCCAATTGCAAGAAAGACGGCAGAGGTGATGTACTAATCAACAATGGAAAGTCAATGCTAAACAAAAGAGGGTGCGAAGGGCTTGGCCCTTGGCTTGTACCAAGATTACAATGTATGTAGTACTCACTACAAACACACAGCCAACACCTACTCAGAGTCTCCGCCCTCCTCCCAATCATTGGGTAATAATGAAAAGATATATCTCATTGCTCGAGCAGGAGAAAGAGGGTAAGAAAATTGTCCCTCTCCCCATGATGTAGAAGATTCTTTTGGGAGTCTTAATACAGATGTTTAATCTGGCAGGACCAACAGCCGCAATTTACTCACTGGTCATTTTTTTTTTCTTATTAGTGGATATATTTCTTCAACAAATAAAGCTCCTTAGAGAAAAAAAATTAGGATAATTTTTTCATTAACACCAGAGTAAACAACTCGAAAACAGAAGAGAATAAAGATACCTGAAGAGACTGGTTGAAACAGCCACCCACGACATAGAGGTCATTATTTTGAACACAAGTGCCAAAGTTACACTGCTCCACGTGCGGTATCGTGGTAAGGTGTCTCCACTTCCCAACACTCGAGAGGAAGTAAGTGATTTCGTTTGTGACGCCAGCGATACCGAAACCGCCCACTTTAACGAGAGCTAGCTCCATACCTCTGGAATTGACCAACGATGAAGACATACTGATTTGAGGCAACTGCATGACAAATCTCTGCCTCAGGGCTTCGTTTATAATCATGCACCCATAGTACGGTTGCTGAGAAAAAGTGTCGACATCCCACGGAATTTCTCGGAAGTGAATTCGACTGATTAACCTTTGAGCAAGAAGAGATTTTGAACTGAAATTAAACAAGAAAAAAATTAAATTAAATTAAATTAGAACAGACAATTAAAGACTGAAAGAATCTCTTATGTTAGACAGGAACTGTTCAGCAATAAAGAAAATATCAATATTGTAGCCCCCTCCTCGAGAAGCCTCAAATTTCCCCTTTCTTAGACATAAAATAGCACAAAATTTCTTTCTGCAATACTTCAAATTTCAAAGGCGTGGTGCCCCCTCCTCCCCCAGTAAAAATTTCTGGACCAGCTACTGCACCTTGACAACATTCTTGAGCTGGCGAGCTCTGATTGGTAGGTATTGCTGATTTGATGATGTCACAAAAAGGACTTTTGGATCATTCCAGGTTAGCTGTCTCACCTGTCACATTTGAAAATTACTTTTTTCCTTTTCAAACGTTGATTTTTGCATGTTTAAGCAATAGAAAGGATGAGATGTCAGAAAATTATCACGCTTTTCTTCACTGAAAAGTTGAAACTTTCAAGTTTTAAAACAAAATGAAATACAGAAAAACCTCCGATTAACGAAACTCTGGTTAACGAAAACCTCTTATTAACGAATGTTTCGGCCGGCCCTGTCAAAAGTCCTATCTTACCTGTGTTAAAAATGACGCTGATTAACGAATTTTGAATAAGGAATATTCTAATTAACGAAGAAAATTTGCAGTCCGCCGACCATTTTGACCATATTTTAACGAATTTCCTCGGAAAAATCGCGTAGTTCCAAGCCGTAATCACAATTTCTACCACTGATACGCGCGCAACAAGAGTCAAGAAGAATCGTGATCGGAAGCATGGTTCGACTCGTCGTCGTTTCAGATTCAGATGCGGATCGGAGTCGCGCTGCGCAGAAGCCGAGTTTCCTTTCAAACGCGGCTATTTGGTGTGCCGCGTGTGCGCTGTGCAGTCTGGCGGCTGGCGCCAGCTGTAAGAGGGAAGGGGGAAGGGAGTAGCTGGCCGACTCCTAGCGGTGAGGATGTGAATCTACCGTACACCCACCGTTATTGCATATCGTAAAATGAAGGGGCTCCAACACGCGAAACGGAAAATTTCGAGGTTTTTTTGTTTCTTCAAGCTGAAAAACTGGTTTTTCCGCAAAATTCTCGTTAACGAATACTCCCATTAACGAATGATTTTTTCTGTCTCCTGAGATTCGTTAACTGGAGGTTTTACTGTAGTTCTAAATAATGTGACGGGTGGGGCACTTAACCTGGAATCAGAGCTGCCGTTTTACATATAATTAATGGCATTTTTCAATTCACCGATGATTCCACCGGTTGAGAAAAGATAACAAAGTTCAGTACAGTGTATGAAAACGTACAGCACGAAAATACTCTGATCTGTAATCTTTTCTCAATCGGTTTAATCGTCGTTAAATTATTACAATATCCGCAAGTTCTTTCAAAGTCATCGACTGCTCCATCGGTTAAGAAAAGATTACAGATTTGGGTAATTTCGTGCATTACAGTCATATACTGAATTGAACTTTGTAACCTTTTCTTCACCGGTGGAATCATCAGTGAATTGAAAAATGCCATTAAATATAGGCAAAATGGCAGCTCTGCCTGGAATGATCCTTTCGTTGCCATGAGCCTCAGCCAGAGCTGTCCATACCTCATTTCCACCCGGTAACGTATCCGGAGAGGGGGTAAAGGAATTAATAATCATAAAAACAAGAAAATTTTGGATCAACTTCTGGATTTTGGTGACTAAAATTGAAGAACACTTTCAATAAAGTTCATAAAAAGGACAAATATCTCTTCTAGACAACCACTCATGTGCGAAGGCCTTACATGCTCAAAGTAGGATCGTCAAATTCGCATCGATGAGCTGAGATCCACCACAAAACGGCAGGTGAGCCAACCTTTGCATGTTTGGTTGATGTTCCGTTCGTCAAACAACTGTGCAATTTGACGGCCGACCAAACTGCAGAGTTATTTGACAATGGATGGTGTGTCATCTGTTCACCAATCTACTGTCAACAAAGCCAATAAACCTGTTTAGGAGGTGTTTTGGTCAAGGTAGTGTTTGAATTTTAGAAATTTCAGGCTGGCAATTCTACAATTTGCGGTGGATTTCAGTTCACCGATGCCAATTTGACGATCTTACTTTGAGCGTGTACAAAAGCCTTATACAACATTTGATTTTCATCATGAAAGTAAAATTATTCAACAGTCACCTGTGACTATCGTTGGTGTAAAGCCATTTGAGAACGATTCGAAGAACTTCTGTCTCCGAGCAATCAACAGGGAAATCGCAGCTGAGGAGATGCTCTAATTGATCCACCGACAAACGAAGGAATTCCGGAAGCATCGAGAATTCTCTCAAATGGGCACTCATGAATCGATAAACTCGAACGCGTAATTGACTCAATGAATATGTTTCGGAGATGGTTGCTATGTCGACACAGTTCTCGCAATCAAGCTGCGACTGAAAAAATAAACAAACAAAACTTGAATACGCTTTTTCTAAATAGAGAACATGGGAGTGCATAGGAGGATCATTTCAAAGAAAAAGAACCTGACAAGAAACAGAGTTATTTTCTTCATCGATAAAGGGCAGTTCTGAAAAAATTACAGAGCTTCAAGCATTTTGAAACTCATTTCAAAATAAACCGCCAGTAAATTGTCTTTGTCCACAGTCAAAGTTAATTATTGTGTCTAGGTTAGACTCATGGGTTGTAGGCTGATTGCAAAGATAGGCAAACAGCCATTAGCTTGTGATTTACCACCGCAGATAAGAAGCCGGTCATTTCATGATCACAGAAAGACAAATTTACGTTAGCCGTGTTTTGAATAATAATCAAATCAAACTTTACGTTACATCAATCAAAAGCTGAAAAGTTGACATCATTCACAGATTAAGTTTTTCCTCGATAGTTATTCCGTTAAGCAGATGGGTTGGCCGCCATCTTAGATTTCAAAATTCTTCAAATCTGATAGCAACATTGAATGCTACGACCTTTGAAACCCCTGTATCTCAATTTTCATCAAATTTAGTTGATCAGAAGCGGAGAAATTCTTTTGATACATATCGTCGCTGTCGCTGAGAACGCTAAAATAGCGATTTTTGACACTTTAAAAATTCATAACTCAGAAACGAAAAGTTTCCCCAACATACGGTTTAGACTAAACTGTAGCAAATTTTTCATAGAATACCATGTCTTGTAGAGATCAAAATCGAACAATGCATTTTTTCAGAATTTCAAAATTTGTAAAAAATTTTGGGCCTGAAGATCAAAAAATTGCAAATTGCAAGTGTTTGTTATAAATTTTGTGGAACACGTGGGTAGTCAAAAGAAAGGAAATTTTATTTTGCTTTTTTTCGCACAATTCACATTTCAAAATCTTTATTCGTTAGCGAGATATTTGAGTTTGAAGGTTTCAACTTTGACCCCCCACCCCCCCTCTAAAAATTGGTTTTAGGTCGCGAAAATTTCAGGATCCACTACTAATAGTAAACCCAATCGATACCCAAAGTTTTGAAAGACACAAGCAGTGGGCGAAAAATGCCGATTTTGAATGAACCCCTTTAATTTAGATAAGGAGGAATAGAAATTGAAAATTCTCCAAAGATTATCCTAAACTTGGAACTTGGTGCCTAAACTTCTGAGACAAACTCTATCATGAAGATTTCAAGCATTCTGATGCAATTCAACCAGAAAATGATGGTATCAAAAAAAGTTTACCGGCAGTCAAAAATTCCTCCATTTAAACGCACAGGAAGAGAAAATAAATAAATTCATGATAAATACCTGTAAGTAATTCGAACAGGCTTCAACAACAGCAACGACCTGAATATGACTAGCGGCCGAGAGCACATCTTGAATATTGGCGAGATTTAGCGACAGCCTTGATGTATAAGCATAATCTAGGAGCAGTCGCATGCCAGCTGCACTTACTCCATTCAAACGAATTTCTTTTTGACGTGCTTCTTTCATGGCATCAGTGAACATTGCTCGAAAGTAGTCACTGCATGATGCCAGAACAACTCTGTGAGCCTGCGAAGAACAGAAAAAAAAATCATTTTCAGTGTCTAAAAACTCATAGTGTAATAGTAGACTTCTAAAAAAATTATACCATTCCCTATTATTTCATAATTTTACCCGGAAAAAAGTTATACTTGACAAAAATTGAAAGACTGCCAAAAAACGTGACAGCTACGTAGGGATTACTGCCGTAGTTAAATCCTAGCTCCCTGCCACTTTTAGGGCTCACAGTGGCTACTGTACTTACATCCTAAAATAAAGTATTTTTATTCTATCATATTCAACTTCATTTGTTCTTCTCTGTTTGTATCTACCAAAAGGATTCTTTTTTTCCCACAGATATACATTAATAATTTTTTTTAATTATTTATCCCTTTTTAGATATTAGATATTTTTATCATTCTTGTTTTTATTTGAGCCATTTTCCTCTTTGTTTCACAAATCAGGATTGCCAAACCATAAACTATAAACTAAAGTCTAAATTATCTCATCTCATTTGATTTAATTTAATTTTGAATTTTCAAGTTTTATAATTTAATTTGTATGATTTTACCTACTTAGTTTTTTTATTGATTTTTTTATTGTTTATTTAATTACTTTTTTGTCGTGTATTTGTTTAAAATAATTTTTTATTTACGTAAGTTTTAATGTGAAACTTGCCACACAAGTCTGACTTTCGGCAATTGGAGCAGTTTTTTTATTGCTTATACAAATTTTCTTCTTTGCAAATACATAAGTCTATCTATCTGTCTATCTATCTTATTGACTCATTTATTTTGTACACATTGTGGCGAGTCGGTTCTCAGCCCTCCCTTAAATTTAAAGTTCAAACTCCGCGCCGCTGGATCTGTCCCCCCTCCGCTTCAGAGAACAGCAGCGCCATGTCAGCGGCGTGCTGCCCTCTGGTGAGCGGGGTGGAAACTGGTCCAGGGACGCAGAGAAAACTACCCATCATGCCTTGCGGCATTCAAGTAAGATTCGTCTAAAAGACTATGTATGCGCCTCCCTTTTATTCTCAAAATGTGAGTTGTTTTAGTTTGTTTCATACCAATTAGGGATGAAACTCTTGATTAATTATTAGTTCGTACGTAAAGTGAGTTGTGGTGGCCGCCGGGCCATCCACAACTAAATCCTCGCGTCTCGTTCTTCATTTCATGTAGGAATCCAAACTCCTACTACCTCTTCGGGACAAGCTTCGGCTTGCTCTTTTCTGGACAAGCCGGAGCTTGTCCAGATTATTAAAAAGTGGTAGCCCAAACCGCTTTAACATAACACAACAGGATTCCTAAACCAAAAGAAAAACATCCTCGATGACATCAACAAAGTATAACAGGGACAAATTCCGGAGGGAACAATAAACACTAAACAGAACATAGTATGCAAGACTCGTCGACTTATCACTGATCTACCACAAAACCCGTCAGGTTCAGGGAGAATAATAAGAAATAACTAGATAGATGAAATATTTACCTTAAAAGATTCACCACCAGCAATCAGAGTGACGTCTAGCAGAAGACCTTGAGTTCGAAGCGCAAAGAGGCCACTGAGCAAAGTTCCGGTATGTGAGGGCGACTCAAAATTAACCGTGTTAAGTGGCCTGCCCGGATCTGGTGGCACCAAATCCTTGACTCTGGTCATGATTTCCGATCAGATATCGACTGTCTCAACTAAAAACAAAGAATAAAATTTGTAATTAAAAAAGAGTGATCAGAGGAAACAATGACCTCTACTGTGCAGGGCCGGGCAGGCATTCTTCTTAAGTTTGTAGAAAAGAACAAAGGATTTTTTTCACCTCTATTTGCGATTAAATTTTTAAAGAATGAAACAGTAGATGAGAACTGTGTATTAGGCCTGCCTGTATAGATACACCTCGGGCCTCTCAGGAGAAAAGATTTTTCAACAGGACTGGACTCGGTAGTCGCTTCGCTACTTTATAAATTTGATTCTCTGACTGTCATTATCAGCACCAAAAACTGGTGAAGTACTTTGAATGATTTGATGACACATGCGACCCCATCTCCAGGAGGTATAATTCCAGCTGATGTATTTTAAATATCATGATTTGACAAGTAGCGTCAAGCTACAGAAAAAGTATCTGGGTACATTCTCAGGGCAGTTGGTTAGCAAACTATTCAAACTCGTTCCAAACTGACTGCTCACCAATGCATCTTAGATGCAGTGGCGTACCGGAAAATTTGGGGGGCCTCCCCGCGACCTTTCAGTCGCTCCCTTCTTTTTTACACAATGAATGAGGGGGGTCTATGAGGACCGTCCCCTTATCAGCTAGAATGGGGTTCAGGAGTCCTCTCATGAAATTTGTTGAAAATTGAGTTCAGCTTTAAACTTCTGTTTCTTCCCCACGAAAGGAAAGAGCTGAATTTCTTTATCTGACGCTTTTTGAAATTCATTAATTATAGGTCGTTTCAGAAGGGTTGGCCGCTGACAGCTTTTTGCTTACATTCCCCGTAGGCCAGTTCAACGCCCATCGCGCAGGCAGGGCGCTGACGCGGGGACCGCACGCCCGCACTTCGGTCGGAGCAGTGGACGGAAAATCGTCCGTCCGCGCTTGTAAGCAAAGAGCTGTCAGCAGCCAACACTTCTAAAACAAGCTCTACCACATAGAAGGCATGGCCACTTTACCAAATTTTCCAGGGCAATAAACCTGCTCTTTTCACTTTGAGATTGCACTGATTTTTTTTTGGCCTCCTTCTATCTTTATTCTTTCAAATGTTATATTTTGTCAAATACACGAAAACGGATCAGTTTTAAACAGAGTGCCCCTTAGGTCAGGGGCCCCCCAACCTCTGGTACTCCACTGCTTGGATGTCCACATTAGCACCACTATTTACGAGGACAGATCCAGAACGTACTTTAGGGAGGGACAATTTGTGTTTGGCGGGAGGCCATTCCCTAGAATTATATGGTTTACACCTACATCTGGTTGGTATTTCATAATTGCATGATGTATTTCTCTTTGGATTTTGGGGGGCATTGCCACTACACCTCCCCTTTTAGATCCGCCCCTGCCTGTTTGTCAAATATCAATACTTAAAATGCAACTACTCTAACTAGAGCTACAAGGCAGTTAAACAGCTACAGATGAATATCAAATTGAGAGGGGGATCAAGTTATTTATGGTAAGCTTGAGAACCAAACTTAAAACTTTTCCTCTGGAGTCTTCTCTTCCAGTTACATTTTTTCTAAATAAAAATTTACAAGGACGGTTTCATGGTCCTGATCAATCCCCTAAATGGTATTTTGCACTTTGGGAGTGAAAGCGCCAAACTTGACTAGCCGCAGCTGTAGTGACAGAATGAGATACTAAAAATACGAATGAAAAAACGAGGGATACTAACCAATATCTACATGACTGATGCCATTATAAAAAACTTGAAAATTAAACAGGTCGGATTATTGTGATTTCAGATGAGACATCTCAAATCCCACTGATACAAGGTATGCTATGATTGAAAAGCCATTGAAAAATCTATGCGACGGCTTGGGCAAATAAAAAATTTGATCAAGCAGAAAGAAAAGTAGGAGAAAATTATCCAAGGGAAATCAGTCTCTATGACTTTCTGCTCAAAAAACCAGTACATGAAGGTAAGGTTAGTAACTAACTGAAGAGGTCTATGGATGAGAAATAATCATTGTAAATGACTTCAATTTGCGAGAACATCCGACACAATTCACATTAAAACGCAGTGGAAGTTAAAACGATCATCAAGGGATGATACAAATTTTATCTGAAAGAATACACACACAGATAACACAGTAATAAAATGTAAATAATATCTCCATCGGAAACAACAGACAATGATGAAAACAATGTTGTCAAATTTGGCCAAATTTAGTGAAGTGGTTACAAAAGCAACAGATAGAGAGCGCACTGTTGTAACAAAACTAAGCGCCAAATTCAAATTGTCTGGAAAAATTCGGGATTATTCTGTGATTCGGGGTTGTTATATGGATTGCTTTTCCGAGGCATCGCCAATGCCATTTTAAATGGGAAAGCAGACTTACGAGCAAACCTGTCATTTTGGTGGGCTTTTGATCAGTGACAAGGCGCAGGCAGGGCTCTCATAACGTCCGCTTTGCTCTTCCGGGGCACCGCCAATGCTATTTTAAATCGGAACACAGACTTACGAGCAGACCTGTCTTTCTGGTTGGATCGCTGAGAAGGCGCGGGGCTCTCAAAACGCCCCCTCCGCTCTTCCGTGGCACCGCCAAAGCTATTTTAAATGGGAACACAGACTTACTAGCAGACCTGTCTTTCTGGTGGACTTTTAATAGCTGAGAAGGCGCAGGGCTCTCAAAACGTACCCTCCGCTCTTCCGGGGTACCACCAATCCTATTTTAAATGGGAAAACAGACTTACGAGCACACCTGTCTTTCTGGTGGGCTTTTAATCGCTGCCAATTCGCGGAGGGCGGCAAGATTGCATTCTTGCCCCCCCCCCTCTCTGGAAACCACGTCACGCCCCTGTACCTCAACTTTATGCATAAATCATTGACTAGAAGCAGTCTCATAAATCCTATGTCCACAATTCGATACATTCAGCCAGTGGTGTCACCTGCAAACTGATAACACAGCATTTCGTTCTTTCAATTCCATGAAAAGTAAAGATTCAAGGGAGTGCACTGTGCACACCCAACATTTTGACTTTTTTCACAGGTTTAAATGGACAAACTACGATGTTGACCAATTTCACACGACGCCTCTGCAACCAGCACTAGAGATTTTTAGAGAGCACAAGAAAGGAGAGGATTAATTGGAAGTGCATTGGTCTTGCGTGTAAAGCAGGTTGCATCAAATCGTCGACGCAGGACTTAAGTATGTGACTGCTTATACATTCTCAAAAAGCAGATAAGTTGCGATTTCCAGAAACTTCTTTTAATTCAGAAATTCCGAGAAATACTTTAAAAAATTATTGCTTTCAAACATTGGGGGGGGGGGGGGTTCGGGAGGGCAGCAAAAAAAAGCTGGCTTAAGAAACTTTTCCTTACAGATTTTGAGGGCTTTTGCTTCAAAAAATGTAACAAACATAATCAAAATTATGTCAACAAATATTCTTTGATGTTTTGGAAGACAAAAGCACTCAATAGAAATGTAAGACTGAGGGTTCAACAGGCTTCTTTGGGTTAACCAGACCGATCTCAACAAATGTATACTAATTAACCAACCAGATATAATGACTAATGAGTAATGAAGCTAGCTCAATAGTCAAGTCTTTGGGTTAACTAAACCAATCTCAAAAAATGTATACTAATCAACCTGATGTAATGAGTAATGAAGCTAGCTCAATAGTCAATTTAAAACCCATTTATTGTCAAAAGAATTAAAGTAATGAGAAAGTTGCAACAGAATCTTTAACAACACAGGTTAAAAAAATATTTGACAAAATAAGTAATAATAATTGAAAAAAAAAACAAAAAAAAACAACCACTTCACGGAAATCAGAGAAAATACATTAAACAAAATACTTTCTAAATTATTTACAAGCCAATTATAATATACAGATAAACGCAAGTAATTAAACTATAACTACTTTTTTTTTACTCGGACGAGTCCCATCAAGGATTTTTTGTTTAAGCTTTTGACGCCTATGGATTTGGCGTCAACTTTCTGAAAGCTTGATTGTGGTTTCGTTGGAATAATTTCAGTTTTGGTCACTTCAGGTTTGGGCACATCCGGTTTGGCCATTTCACTAGTAATCGTTTGAACTTTTTCCGCCGAGACCACAGAGTTTTTGCTCTCTTCTGAAAATTCTGACTTTTGAGAAGTACTTGCTTGAGCTACTCCATTGTCATGAATTTTCTCCGTGATAAATTTTTTCATCGGTAATATTTCAGAAGTCGAATCATCAGAATTGTCACTATCAATGACTTCTTCTATACACCTAGAGAACAAAAATATAAGTTTCTATTACTTCATGGCGAACAGATTATAAAAGCCCAAGGAAAATATCAAATTCAGAATGTTCACCACACAAGCAATGTTTCAATCTTTCCATGAATCGATTAAATGGATAAAATGTAACAATGCCTGATTTAGCACTTCCAATCTTTCCATGAGTCAATTAAATGGACAAAATGTAACATTGCCTGATTTAGCACTTCACTAGAGGTGGTAATGAGTAATTTGATTTCATAGTTGAATTAGAATCACACAATCAAAATAAGCGCTACAGCTGGGGAAAGAAAAGAATGGACACATGTCAAAACGGGTCGAGTCGCACCGGTAACCATCAAAATTCAACAAAGTTGTACTAGCCTTGTTGTACGTGTGATACGCTTAGCACGACTCGGCCATTTGCTGCGAAATTGTGTGGAATGTTTTTGGAAAAGTAAGTATGTTTGGAACTCGGTGCATTTGTTGATCACTTATGGTTACCAATGCGACTCGAATCATTTTGACATTTGTCCGTTCTTTTCTTGCCCCAGCTCTACTAAGGTAATTCCAGACCCCTCAACATTATTAATCGTCATATCCATCGATATTAAGCTACAATCTGATAAAAATTTGAATATTTGGGGAAAATTGGAGGGCATCATTTTAAAGAACACCACTCATAGAGAATTCATGTGAAAAACTGTGAGGGAAATTTACAATTAACGGTATTATAGCATCAGAAGGCGTATTGAGTTTAGCCCTGATTTGTTGCATGAATCAACTTTGAATATTTTTTGAACTTTTTGCCACAAAATAGACTCACAAGGGGAAGGCAAAGGTGGGCCCGCTCCAAATGGAACGGGACTTGCGCAAAAACATAGTCCTTGGGGTCCTAATGAAGGGACTTACAGCACTTTTTGTGAATGGGCCCCTGAATTTGCAAAATTTTGATTTTAAAATGAGCCCCCGGGATGGCGGATCGTTATGTAGCCGAGAATCATTGCCCTTCCTACAAGCGGAGTCGTGAGCCGGCCAGGTTGGTCTAGTGGTCAGGGCTCCTGACTCTAGATCAATAGGTCCCGGGTTCAAATCCCGGTAGTGACCCTAATTTTCACGATAGAACTGACGCGAAGGACGCACAGACGGACTTCGCGGCCTTAATCTCGGAAAATTAGGCGTCTAGAGCAAGCGGGGTCGGGTAGGGGGCTTGCGGGACACCGCTCGCCCCCCTGGCGATCTACATCTCCCATAGCTGAGCCATGGACTCACGCTGAAGCCCAAACTTGCGATGCCGTTGACGTCTCTACAGATGCTGCCATCTGTGAGACATGAGGCTGAAACAAGTTGACTCAGCAGAGATGGGAATCCCGAAATGTGCCTCAATTACAGTCATCTTGTCAGCATAGATGAGAGGAGAGAGGTTGATAAGATGACTCGCCACGCACATCGGCACAAACCGGATCGTGAAAGCACAAGAGACCTGAAAAGGACGCAGTGCGATACTCCTTCGGAGGCGGTCCTTAAGTAATAATAAAAAAAAAAAAAAACCCCTCAACATTATTAATCGTCATATCCATCGATATTAAGCTACAATCTGATAAAAATTTGAATATTTGGGGAAAATTGGAGGGCATCATTTTAAAGAAACACACTCATAGAGAATTCATGTGAAAAACTGTGAGGGAGAATTTACAATAAACGGTATTATAGCATCAGAAGGCGTATTGAGTTTAGCCCATGATTTGTTGCATGAATCAACTTTGAATATTTTTTGAACTTTTTGCCACAAAATAGACTCACAAGGGGAAGGCAAAGGTGGGCCCGCTCCAAATGGAACGGGACTTGCGCAAAAACATAGTCCTTGGGGTCCTAATGAAGGGACTTACAGCACTTTTTGTGAATGGGCCCCTGAATTTGCAAAATTTTGATTTTAAAATGAGCCCCCGGGATGGCGGATCGTTATGTAGCCGAGAATCATTGCCCTTCCTACAAGCGGAGTCGTGAGCCGGCCAGGTTGGTCTAGTGGTCAGGGCTCCTGACTCTAGATCAATAGGTCCCGGGTTCAAATCCCGGTAGTGACCCTAATTTTCACGATAGAACTGACGCGAAGGACGCACAGACGGACTTCGCGGCCTTAATCTCGGAAAATTAGGCGTCTAGAGCAAGCGGGGTCGGGTAGGGGGCTTGCGGGACACCGCTCGCCCCCCTGGCGATCTACATCTCCCATAGCTGAGCCATGGACTCACGCTGAAGCCCAAACTTGCGATGCCGTTGACGTCTCTACAGATGCTGCCATCTGTGAGACATGAGGCTGAAACAAGTTGACTCAGCAGAGATGGGAATCCCGAAATGTGCCTCAATTACAGTCATCTTGTCAGCATAGATGAGAGGAGAGAGGTTGATAAGATGACTCGCCACGCACATCGGCACAAACCGGATCGTGAAAGCACAAGAGACCTGAAAAGGACGCAGTGCGATACTCCTTCGGAGGCGGTCCTTAAGTAATAATAAAAAAAAAAAAAAACCCCTCAACATTATTAATCGTCATATCCATCGATATTAAGCTACAATCTGATAAAAATTTGAATATTTGGGGAAAATTGGAGGGCATCATTTTAAAGAAACACACTCATAGAGAATTCATGTGAAAAACTGTGAGGGAGAATTTACAATAAACGGTATTATAGCATCAGAAGGCGTATTGAGTTTAGCCCATGATTTGTTGCATGAATCAACTTTGAATATTTTTTGAACTTTTTGCCACAAAATAGACTCACAAGGGGAAGGCAAAGGTGGGCCCGCTCCAAATGGAACGGGACTTGCGCAAAAACATAGTCCTTGGGGTCCTAATGAAGGGACTTACAGCACTTTTTGTGAATGGGCCCCTGAATTTGCAAAATTTTGATTTTAAAATGAGCCCCCGGGATGGCGGATCGTTATGTAGCCGAGAATCATTGCCCTTCCTACAAGCGGAGTCGTGAGCCGGCCAGGTTGGTCTAGTGGTCAGGGCTCCTGACTCTAGATCAATAGGTCCCGGGTTCAAATCCCGGTAGTGACCCTAATTTTCACGATAGAACTGACGCGAAGGACGCACAGACGGACTTCGCGGCCTTAATCTCGGAAAATTAGGCGTCTAGAGCAAGCAGGGTCGGGTAGGGGGCTTGCGGGACACCGCTCGCCCCCCTGGCGATCTACATCTCCCATAGCTGAGCCATGGACTCACGCTGAAGCCCAAACTTGCGATGCCGTTGACGTCTCTACAGATGCTGCCATCTGTGAGACATGAGGCTGAAACAAGTTGACTCAGCAGAGATGGGAATCCCGAAATGTGCCTCAATTACAGTCATCTTGTCAGCATAGATGAGAGGAGAGAGGTTGATAAGATGACTCGCCACGCACATCGGCACAAACCGGATCGTGAAAGCACAAGAGACCTGAAAAGGACGCAGTGCGATACTCCTTCGGGGGCGGTCCTTAAGTAATAAAAAAAAAAAAAAAAAAGCGAAGTCGTGGTGTAGCGGCAGTGTAGTGGATTCCGGATTGCACCGTTCCGAGTTCGATCCCTGCTACCGATGCAGATATTTTAAAGATATTTATGCTCATCTTCATTTACAGTGTTTTTTGTTTCTTTTTTGTTTTTTGCTTATTTTTTATTTTTTGTTTATTTTTTATTTTTTGTTTCTCGTTTGTTTTTTGTTTTTGTTTTTTTTTGTTTTGTTTTAACACCGTTTGAATCGACTTATTTCGCGGCTTTTTCATCCTGTACATATCGTTACTACTATATACTTGTACATAGAAGTTAAGAAAATATTAAAAGTATCAAACAGAAAGTGTAAATCGGTCAACAAAACTTTTTTTTTTCGCCCGTTTTTTCAAGCGGTGTTGTCTTTCTTTTCCAATATTTTCTTAACTTCCACGTAAAAACACATAGTAACAGTGCATATTCACAATGAAAAAGTCGCGGAATAATTTGATTCAAACGGTTAAAAATTTAAACAAAAAGAAAAACCAAACGAGAAACAAAAAATAAAAAAGAAACAAAAAACACGGTAAAGGAAGATGAGCAAAAATATCTTTAAAAAATCTGCATCGGTAGCAGGGATCGAACTCGGGAAGTTGCAATCCGGAGTCCACTACACTGCCGCTACACCACGAATCTGCTTGTAGGAAGAGCAATGATTCTCGGCTACATAACGATCCGCCATCCCGGGGGCTCATTTTAAAATCAAAATTTTGCAAATTCAGGGGCCCATTCACAAAAAGTGCTGTAAGCCCCTTCATTAGGACCCCAAGGACTATGTTTTTGCGCAAGTCCCGTTCCATTTGGAACGGGCCCACCTTTGCCTTCCCCTTGTCAGTTAACTATCGTAATTAGTGAATAATAACATTAAAGCATAGTTGAAAAAAAAAAGCTTTGAATAGCTGATATTGTCGTTCAGCGCATGTAAAGAAAGAGCTGTCAGCACAGAATACTCTAATCAGAACGGAAACTTTATTTCATTTTGAAACATTCTTTACTTCGGGCCGCCATGTTCGAAAGTGAGTATCTTCGGCAATCTTTGGCAACTGGCCGAGTTGTGATTGGTTGTATAGCCTGAAAAAGCATGTCCGCCATCTTGAGAAGTGAGTAGGCACAGTTGCCAGTTTGTGCCAGTAAATTCCAAATCTTGTTTCCATTGGCTCTTATGGGAGTTTCCCTTCTGATTGTATTATTCTTTGCTGTCAGAACCGAAGCTATCTGAAACAGCCTAGCTAAGAATAAAATAATCAATACTGGTGCTAGTTTCACCTAAGATAACAGACTGTAGATAGTCCGGCAACTCTGTGTATCAAAGTTAGTGCTCAGGATCACAAACTTGCTCACTATGCAGTGAAAAAACTGAGCTGTCATCTTTCATGAATAAGCTCTACCGGTTTACTATTATCATTACCTTTTGTCCTTGAAGACCGATTTTACTAGCTGTTCATCTTCCTCTTCTTGCATCTTCAGGATTCTCTGCCTTGCTTCTGCAGTGTTGAACCGTGATAACAACGAATCAAAGTCGACAGTCCTCTGTCGTCGATTCAGGTCTTTAAGATCCTCCAACGACTCGAGTAATTCCAGTTCACGCTTGCTTTGCTCCGTTCTATTTTCAAGTAGTTTCATCGGATTGCTGGCCTCTTCTTCTTTCGCTTCATCCAACTCTTTCTTGGCTTGCTCTTCGGCAAGCTTCAATGCCATAAAATTACGCGTTGCACCAGCTTCTATTTCATAATCGACATTTTTCGGATCTGTTTTGAATGATATTTCCTGAAGACATCGAGTGCACTTGATGTAAAACCTGTAAATGCGTACACCCAGATAGTCGTCACCTTCTACATCTTCTTTCCGGGCGTTGAATTTTTTCCCTTTGTAAATGTATTCACCGCAAGTTGCACATCTCATGTTGAATGGGGCCATGAGTCGAACTGTGTACTGACGATTTCTGGGCAATTTCATCCGTGGGATTTTCGAAGGATCGAAATCCGGGGGATAGTACTTGTTTAAAACTTTTCGTTCCGACATTGTCGACTGGTAATTAGCTCACAAAAAAAGATTAATAGATACTTTGAATTACTTTCAACGGAACTTTGAAGATAGCAGTCTTCTGATGAAATCAAAGAGTATAAAAGAAATAGTAAACAGATAAGATAGGTTAGGTTAGGTGAAAATTGATGAGTGTTAAAAGCAAAGAGTAAACAAGAGTCGCAATTGAATGGAAGGCCTGCGTGGTCAACGTAGATAAGGGATCCGAACGCGGGCTGGCCTGGGCTGGCCTCTGATTGGCTGCAACGGGTGGAGCAAAAATGACTCGGGGTATAGGGAAAATAACACGGGATTTTCGTTCCGGGGCGTTTATCTCGAAACCTAAGCAAAATCGTATCTAAACAATTTATACGAGTCGATTCAGCAGATTTTTCCAAACAATTTGATATATGTCATAAGTGCCACTTTATTGCAAATTCGAAAAGACTGTTTCAGTTTAAAAGTACGCACAATAGTGAGTTACTCAAACACTGCTCGAACACACGCCAAGCATGTAATCACACTATTGTGCGTACTTTTAAACTGAAACAGTCTTTTCGAATTTGCAATAAAGTGGCACTTATGACCTATCAAATTGTTTGGAAAAATCTGCTGAATCGACTCGTATAAATTGTTTAGATACGATTTTGCTTAGGTTTCGAGATAAACGCCCCGGAACGAAAATCCCGTGTTATTTTCCCTATACCCCGAGTCATTTTTGCTCCACCCGTTGCAGCCAATCAGAGGCCAGCCCAGGCCAGCCCGCGTTCGGATCCCTTATCTACGTTGACCACGCAGGCCTTCCATTCAATTGCGACTCTTGTTTACTCTTTGGTTAAAAGTAAACATAACCTCGAATTTTAAAATTTGAAAAGCACAGCAGCATGGTCGTTGCGAATTCATCCAGCAGAGAAATGGTAAGATTTTTTAAGAATTACCGTAGACAGCAACCAAACTGTCGCCTTTAGAAGTGAACACTCATATCTCAGCTACTCCATCTCGTAGCAATCGCTTGTCATGTTTATATTTCAGATTAAATGACCTAGCTGAGTTGTGAGGCATTGTGCAAGGTGGAGTGTGATCCAAGATCTTTAAAATAAATACCAGGTCAGCCCGGTAGTATGTCAGTGAAGCAAATCCGTTTCTCTATACTGGTCATCCTTTTGCCCCCAATTGTGAGTGTGCGCCTCATCTGTTGTTCACACGACGGAATCAACAGTTGTCGGGCGGAATACGAAGGAGGAAGACCACTGTAATGCGAAGACGTAGCCAGGCATAGTCCGCACTGGACTGACCAGGTATTATTGGATCTCGTTGCGATCCTCTGTTTTGCGTTAAATAAAATTCAATGAGGAAAGGATGAAACCTAGAGATAGTTCTTTCCATGAGAGCTCTCTATTAGGGGACAGGAGAGCAGGGTATTAAAGGGTCTAGGAACATGAGCTAGCTACAGAATGGGTCTGCAGTATATTCAGTGGCGTAGGGTGTAATTTGGCAATGTGGTATTTTGTCCATTTAAATCCATGGAAAATATGGAACTATTGGGTGTTCATTGGGTGTTCGGTGAACACCTTCACATTGGACCTGTGGCGACCGCGCGCCGTCTACGATCCAGATCCATCCGACTTGCACTCGTCGGTCAGAGAAGTACGTGGCAATTGCCGAGAGAGCGCACCACCATATTTTGCATGGTGCGTTTCTCATCTTCTTATGACCGCGAGCCGCGAACGACCTCTCCGCTGAAATTTAGTATTGTTGGGACGTTTCCACCAAAACTACTTATCAGCGGACTCTCCCATAGGCCCACGTAGAGTGCCTATAAATGGTGACCTCGACTTAGAACGGTTTCGCACCTTCGAACCTCTTGCACCATCTGGATCATCGACGCGCGCTCGCACGCCACAACTGACTCACGCACTCCGCCGTCAGCATGACAGCACTGCGTGATAAGTTCACGCGTCGCACGCCTGTGTCACGGTTTGGCTGCGCCGACACAGCCGACGCACAAGTGCCACGAGCGCAGTCGGCAGACTCACTTGCCCCGCTCGGCACTTTTGCCCCCCGGCACCCTTTCTCCGTGGGGGGCTGGTGTGGCCACCGCGCGCCGTCTACGATCCAGATCCATCCGACTTGCACTCGTCAGTCAGAGAAGTACGCGGCAATTGCCGAGAGAGCGCACCACCGTATTTTGCATGGTGCGTTTCTCATCTTCTTATGACCGCGAGCCGCGAACGACCTCTCCGCTGAAATTTAGTATTGTTGGGACGTTTCCACTAAAACTACTTATCAGCGGACTCTCCCATAGGCCCACGTAGAGTGCCTATAGACCTTTTACATGGGTTTAAATGGACGAAACAACACATTGCCAAATTGCACGCTCCGCCACTGAGTATATTTCGATCTGCATCAACTCATCAGAAGCAAGGCCACCAGACAAGCAGGCGTGGCTATGAGTCCTAGAAAAGATGATCTTCAAGCTCAAGGCATGGCAAGTTAATAAATTCGAGCAAAGCTGAGCAATATTTTATGTATCAATTTCCTCTGCTGGTTGATTTTCGTAGGTTGCAATATCAGAATCATACCGCTCTTGTTTCACAACCATCTTACTGAGAAGCAAAGAGGCTCAACTGTAGTGCTAAACTGGGAACCATCAAGTGACACAACAGGATTATGAAACTATTGTCAAGCTAAATGGTTAAAGTGATTTTCAGCTTTTTATGCCTCTGAATTTTTTCTTTTTACAGGCATACGATGGCACAGATTTTGGAAAAGACAATCGATTTCAGTTAGACCAAAGATTCGATGATGACAGTTTTCATCGGCAGCAGAAGAAGACAAAAACACTGCAAAATGCTGAAAGGAAACAGGGGAAAAACCAGTAAGTATCGTTTCAGATTTACCACTGTCTTGGACTTCTGGCCAGGTATTTTTGTTTGTGCAGGCAAATTCTGCTCTTTTCCCAAGATGAGACAGCATGACTCTGAGTTGTCCAGTCTTGTCTCTTGTTTTAAAAGTCTTGGGAAAGAGAATTGCAAGACATAAAGTAGAGTCTTATGTCTCAAATATCTCAAGTCGTCTCGTGTCTGAGATAGACTGGGAGAATTAACATATTGTTCTGGTAAGGTTCCAAAGTGGGCAAAATCACAAGAAATTTTCTTCAGTTCTTTAGTCCTCAAAATCTTTTTTCTCTAATCCTTCCTGTTTGATTCTCTGTTTCAGTTTTGAGAACAAAGTCATTGTACGCTACGATCCTACTCTGCCAGAGCATAAAAAATTTGAACTGAAACTGGGGAGGGATAAAAAACCCATTCAATCATCATCATCATCATCAAAAAATCAGAAAAAAGGAAAAAGAAGAAAGAAAAATTAAGCAGAGTAGAAGCAGCACCAGAACCCGTCTCTGAGCAAACATTTGTCAAAATATCGGAAGATTTGAAAGGCTATTTCCAAAAAAAAGAAAAGAGTAATGAAGGGTTCAGTATTCTGAAGCTCTTGAATAGAAATGATGCTGATGGTAAGTATCAGTAATATTTTAACTAGTTTTACTGTCCTATTTTCAAGGAAGAAATTTTCAAAACTTCAAAAATAGGCCCCTTAAAATGTATGTTGTCCCGTTCAGACTCGTGCAGTTTGAGATATCTTAATGTGCAATTTATTTGTGGTGGTGTTGAATAAGATTGTTCAAGTTGTGAATAGTTGTATAGTTGCTAGCAACTGTAATGGATTGTAATGAAATATCTAACAGTATTTGGCACTTGCAGGTGCTAATTGCGAGATGAGCTTGAAGATCTGCCCATTGTGTGATTTGATCAGAGCTGCTGTTTTGCGTTTGTATATGCAATGGCATGTTTCAATTCACCGATGGTTTGACAGGTTAAGAAAAGATTACACAGGGAAAACTTGGAATATTTCAAATATAGCGCTTTGAATTTTGATGAAAATTTGCAAAAACATGCTGCAACCAGCCAACTGTAAAATTAACTTCTTGAGGGGGGATATGGGGGTCTCCCCCAGAATATTAAAGGATGGTCTGAGGGTCTCCCCTAGAGTAATATGAAGGGGAATCGGTGGGTTTCCCCTCAGAAAATTCAAGGGGAAAATTCCTCAGAAAGGGTTCGTGGGGTATTCCATACAGTTTATTTTTACGAGACACGGAATACGTTGAGCATGTTAATGCGGGATCAAATGAATGACTGCTAAAACGTCGATTAAAATCTTTAAAACTTCCCTCTTTCTTGAGATTAATAATAGTACAAGTTTTCAAGCTATTACTCAGGTACAATGTAAAATGTTGAGACGTTTTAATAGTCTCTAGTTTGTTTGTGTTTGACTTGTAATTGCATTCTTCCAATCTTGATCGTTCACAGTTGAAGATGATTCCGAGTGTGAGGAGCCTCCCTCAAAGCGTAACAAAGAGGCTGAGCCCTCTCCCCCAGTAGATGATAGTGATGAAACAAAACCTGAAATTTTGAACATTGAAAGATTAGATTTAAAAGAAGGCACCAAAACAGCGTATCGTGCAGATGAAGAGGATTGCACCACTGCCGGTCGGCGATCTCACCTTGATGTACGGAAAGGAAAAATTTTTGATCCTGAAAATGGTGTTTGGTATGATACGTTATTCTTGAGAGAAGGAGATATTCGTCTAGAGGGTAAGTTCGTTACTCCATGTTTCTCAAATATTGGTGTTGGCGGTATAGGGCCTTTTAAAAATATAAGTTGTGCTTGTCCACAAACTTTCTATACAGGTAACAAAACTTATGTGCCAAACTTCAAGAGCATGTATTTGAGGCGGAAAAAGATTTATTTTCCCTTATGAACACAGATCTGAAAATCCTCCCTTTTTGAGCTACAGCCCCCAAAGTTTTAAAATATTCATGGTTTTTATGAAATAGTGGTCGCAGGTATGAACTAAATGTCATGAAATTGAGTGTTTTGAGATATTTTACCTGTAGAATCTATTAATGACCTAAAAAACTTTAGAAATTGAGTCTGACTACTTTTCAGGCAATGTTGTACCTTTAACGGCAGAAATTTCCGAAAATCTTTCGAAGAGTTTTTTCCTTCATAAGTTAGCAATTATTTTTCAAATTTTTAATTCTTAACATAAAATTTGTGCCGTCAAAGGTACAACATTGCCTGAAAAATACAGTCAGACTTAATTTCTGACTTTGTCAAGGTCATTAATGGACTCTGCATGTAAAAATACCGTGGAACACCCATTTTCATGACATTTGGATCACAATTGTGGTGGCTATTCCAAAAAAAACCACAAATTTTTTAGAACTTTGGGGGGCTGTAACTCAAAAGGGGGGCATTTGTGGACCCATGTTCATAAGCAGTGTTGCTGCTTCCCCAGGGGCCACTTGCAAATTGCGCCTAAAAATTCGGCGTTCGCGTCTAAAAAGCAGTTGCTTCGGTCAAACATGGCCTCTAATTTCTTCCTTAAATATCTGGGCTTATTTACTAACATTACATTACGCGTGTTTTCTTTTCAATGAAACATCATGCGCCGTGATAAGTAGATGCAAAAAAATCACTTCAGCTCCAAATAAATTGTAGATGGCCCCTAAAAAGCAAACAAGCCGGTCAAGATGGCTCCCAAAACTGAAAAAGAAGCAACAGAACTGTTCATGAGGGAAAAGAGTCTTATTTTGGCCTCAAATATATGTTCCCGAAGTGTGGCATATGAGTTTCGTTACATCCTGTACTCTAATTTATAACAAAGAGTACAACTTAAGACCATTGCAGAGTGTGTTTTGTGATCCCTATTTTTTGCTATATCCTCAATTTCTATCTTCACATTGTTTTTAATATCTAACTTTTAAGGAGAAATTCAGGGAAAGAATGGTAAATGTCACTAAATCCCTTTTCCCTGCGGCCGCGTAAGTTACGCCACTGTTTTAACCCAATAAACCGAAGAACCCACTACAAGCCCTCAAAATTCACTTATTACGTCGAAAATGCCTCTTTCAAATCCATAAACTCAAACTGCATGTTTCCAATTTCTTTACCAGGAGACGAGTAACTGCCACTACTGCTAGTTACCAAGTCTAGTCACCGAATTCAGAACTGAGTGGAACACAAATTCTTGAGTCAAATGCGATCAAAGATAGTTCAACTGCAGTTTCATAGTTATTGTTAAAATCTCTACAGTTGCTATCAACTGGAAAGGTTGCGTTTGGTTAATGGACTTGGTAATTTTCAGTTGCTTGCTTGATGATAAAGGCATAGGCGGAAATAGGGGGGGGGGGGGTGGAGGGAGCTAAGCCCCCCCCCCCAAAAAATTTTGGAAACAGAAAATGTTTAGCCATTTGGCCATGTGATTTGATTTGGCACATCCCAAAATTTCATCTCTCATGGAAAATTCAAGGAGCAAAAACAAATAGGTCGTTAGATACAGAATGTGTTTTCCCCCAAATTTTGCATGGATTGTAAGAGAAAAAGGTTCATCAAGGAGCTCGATGGTCAGAGTTATCCGAGATCAAATGCATGAGAAGAAAAAAAAAAAAAAAGTCATCTTGCTTTGCCTGCTCAGCCCCCGCTAGAAAAAAATTATTTGTTCCGCCTTTAGACGAAGGACTAGTAATATCTTCTCCCAGTTTAAAAAAAAAAAAAAAAAATTAAATATATTTTCCATTTTTTAAATAATTTTGGTGTGTCTAGAATTTCTCCACACAGTTACTTTTACATCTTGATCTTGTGAGATTACTAAGCTAGATAATTTTAAAAATTGAACAATTAACTTTGAAACTAAACCTTAGATTTGCTGAATATGTAAAACTTCCTTTTGTTTCTTGTTTTTCAGAGGGTATAAAATGGCTGAATACTAGACCTGTAATGCCAGAAAACTGGGCGAAATTTAAGAAAGAAATCTACTACGATGCCTTGCACAAACGCGAAAAATCTCTCAAGCGACTCAACTCACTAAAGAACCCTCACCAACAGCGAAGAGAGCATCAGTTGAACAAAGCAAGAAAATACATTCACAAAAGTATACAAATAAAAAGAAGAAAGTGATCTTAGTGTTTTAATTTCTCATTTGTTTTCCTGTGTTTTAAGCCTTAAGATGATTTTATGCTGATCACAATCATGCCACGGTTGGCTTAAACGAAAGTTGAATAAAAAATCAGTGGACCTCCCGGATTTTTTCAGGAGCTTAAAGTAGAGTATAAATGGAGTCATTTAAGGCCAAAATGGAAATAGGTTGTTCGAGCTCCTCGAGAAATAAATCGATTTTAAATTTTTTTAGGAAAATTTCGGGGAAAATCAAAATGGTTAAATTTGGATCGGTCTTTGTGGCAGTTGTAACTGTCGCAGACTAAAAAACTAAAAAGATTCTGAAACTAGGGATCAAGAGCTTTCGTTTGATGGGTCACAAGCCCATATTTGAGAAGATAATATTGGGGTTCCACGAGACCCCCCCATTTTCGGGGTTTTGGGAACCCCCAAGTGACCCAAGTCAAGATGGGGTGTCTAGAGACATATGTTGTGATACATCGATCGAAAGCTCATTAAAAGACGAAGATATTAGACGTATGCAATAGTCCCACTCCTACAAAATTGTAAATACTACCTCTACTTTCAGTAATTGACTGAGGATGGGTGCAAGAGACATAATAATGGAATAATAATTTTAATGAGCATTTATGACAGATGTATTTAAATAAAAGATGTGCGTTTTTAAATGGACATCACAGTACTTTAGAATATACATTTTTGTTCAATAGAACAGATAATAATTGCTGAATATGGCACGGCAAAACAAAGAGAGTGATAGTACTGGGGAAACGTGATTGAAATTTTTTGTGAGAGTCCCCGTGACTTTCGGCCGTTCAGGGGGGATGATCAACCCCATTAAAATGCCTCTAGAAAATTAGTTTTTCCGTTTTGACGCCTGATCCTCCGAAATCAATTAGAGTTGTCGGTGAATCGAAAATTTTAACGAGTCTCAGAAGGCCATGACATCAGGATAGGAAGATCGGGCGTAAGGACGTGGAGATCCTATCGTTTTTCAAGGAGCCTAAGTGAGGGGCATCGCTCCCCGAACGGCCGAAAGTGCACAGGATCGATACATCGAACCGTCTCGACTGTATTCTCATAGCGCGGCAAGATAGCGGCCGGAACTTAGAACCGTGTCCCGTTTACGGGTGAAATGTCAAAGTAAAATTTTTTTGTAATTTTTTCGGGGAATCTCCGTGACTTTCGGCCGTTCAGGGGTGAATGATCAACCCCATTTAAATGCCCCTAGAAAATTCTTCTATGCGTTGTTACGCCCGATCCTCCAAAATCGATATGAGTTTTCGGGGAATCACAAAATTTTCCCGAGTCTCGGAATGATTGAGCTGGGAAGCGAGCTATTTGAAATTAGGTATTTCAGTTACGCCCAAAGTTCACGCTGTTTTTTTTCCATGTTCCCGACTTTTGTGCCAAAAACCAATGTGGCTTAGGGTTTTTCAGTGAGCAAGCGATGGAGCCAGTACATCACGACTTTAATGCAACATGGATAAAATATAAAGTGAACAAGTCAAACGAGAATTATGGTAGACAATTACTTCGTGCTGTGTGTGAATACAACGCCTCTCACGTCTAATTTTGATTTTTTTTTTTTTTTTTTTTTTTGGGGGGGGGGTTTGTTTGTTTTTTAATTGATCAAATATGAGTTGATGCTCAATCACGTTTCCCCAGTACTATCACTCTCTTTGTTTTGCCGTGCCATATTCAGCAATTATTATCTGTTCTATTGAACAAAAATGTATATTCTAAAGTACTGTGATGTCCATTTAAAAACGCACATCTTTTATTTAAATACATCTGTCATAAATGCTCATTAAAATTATTATTACATTATTATGTCTCTTGCACCCATCCTCAATCAAGTACTGAACGTAGAGGTAGTATTTACAATTTTGTAGGAGTGGGACTATTGCATACGTCTAATATCTTCGTCTTTTAATGAGCTTTCGATCGATGTATCACAACATATGTCTCTAGACACCCCATCTTGACTTGGGTCACTTGGGGTTCCCAAAACCCCAAAAATGGGGGGGGGGTCTCGCGGAACCCCAATATTATCTTCTCAAATATGGGCTTGTGACCCATCAAACGAAAGCTCTTGATCCCTAGTTTCAGAATCTTTTTAGTTTTTTAGTCTGCGACAGTTACAACTGCCACAAAGACCGATCCAAATTTAACCATTTTGATTTTCCCCGAAATTTTCCTAAAAAAATTTAAAATCGATTTATTTCTCGAGGAGCTCGAACAACCTATTTCCATTTTGGCCTTAAATGACTCCATTTATACTCTACTTTAAGCTCCTGAAAAAATCCGGGAGGTCCACTGATTTTTTATTTAACTTTCGTTCAAGCCAACCGTGATGCGTTACTCACAAATCGATTCATTACAAGATTTATCTGAGTTTTTCCTTTCAATCAGCATCTCGGCTGCCAATGTTTCAATACTCATTACAAGGTTGTATGTAAACAGTGGCAATGCTTGCAATCTGGTAACGTTACAGTCAGTCCAGTAGTCCAATAGTTCATAGGCCTAAAATTTTGCTGAACCGAAAAATTGGAAATTGTCTGAACCTGAACAGTACCTGTTCAATTTTTTTGGCCCGTTTGACTCCCTGATTCACAGTTCCCTTCAAAATCTCTAGTCTCCAAGCTTTTCTCAAGATATATTCTTGGAAGAGAAGGCGAGACATTACCAATCCAAAAGTCAATGGACTTTAACCCTTACTGGTCCTCGACCGTTTCCGGCCGGCTGCCGCAGCAGGTCCACGGCCGTGGTTGCGCAACCAATTGAGAAACAAGTTCCCCAAGTGGCCACCAGAGCCCGCCACGCGATGGACAAGCCAAATACAGCCAACATTGGATCCTACGAGAAGTCCAACTTTCGTGTCGAATATATTGGACTTTGGAGCTGAACGGGATTTTTACGCTGTCGGATATATCCAACTTTGGACCGGTCAGGGTTAAAAGAAAAACTGAGAATTTTAAAGCAAATATGTAGGTGTGAAGTGAGTAATAAGTAACTTGTACAAAACCAACTAAAAATATATAATGTGTAGATTTGTAAAAATATAATGATAAATCTTCTTATAGCGAGTTGTTTGATGTTATTTTTATTATTATTATTAGTCATTCCCATCAGAAAAGTTAGGTGGGAGAGAAATTTTGGGAATTTCCGTATTGGATCTTTTCTACTTAAGAGACAGGTTTAACGAGTTGACAAAGTTTTAAGTCAAAAATATTGTTTCCTATTCTCAAATCTGAGAGTAATCCAATGTTTCATAACCAGCAGAGGATACTCCACCCTTTACGAAGACAAAAACTCGGGGGTTTTTTTTTTTTTTCTTCTTCTTCTTTTTTTGGAGTATGCACTGGGGTGTTACTAATTTTATTAAATACACCATGCAAGGAGCAAAGTTGGCCACTAAATTGATTCATTCTGTTGCCATACATAGTGTTTTTGAACGACTACGATGGTTCAGTTGTAGGGACTCACGATCAGTGGCGTCGCGTGCAATTTGGCGACGTTGTGAGTAGTTTATTCAAACACCAGGAAAAGAGCAAACAAATGGACGCACATTGTGCATTCCCTCGAGTCGACATTTTACTCGGGTTTAAATGGACGAAATGCAGTGTTGCCAGATTGCATGTGATGCCACTGACTCCTGTGTTTACGGTTTGGAGTAGTGATGGGTCGAATCCAAAATTTTCCCGAATCCTAGATTACAACACCCGAATCTTCGAATTTGAATCCGAATCCTGAACCATCTTCCTCATCTCCTCCTCATCTTCCTCATTTGCAGTATTTTCAAATAATTTACTTTAGAATTTCTACTATTTACTTTTCTATCTATGCAAAATCATCAAAAAGCATAATTTTTTTTTGGATTTTGATTTAGGACCAAAAAGTAATTATAAAGAAAGTTTTGATCTGGTAACTCATTGACTCATTCATTTACCATCATATCTCATGTGTAGTCGGTTCATTCGAGTCAATATTTTCGAAAGGGGCAGGACAGTAGGTGTCATCTAGAGAACCATTTCTGGGGAGCAGTAATTTGCAAATTCTAAGCGGAATGGACAGAAAGAAAAAAACCGTTGAACAAAGCCATTTTTTCAAAGGGTTCCGACTTTCCGAGGGATGGATATTTCGGTCGCGTGTCTCGGCAGTGCGTGGTATTAGAGCTCTGGGATTTCGACTGTCCGTTTTTCGGTCGAATGTACTGCAGGAATACACCCGCGGGTCGCATATTGCCATACGCCGAGGATGCGCGCGCGGGTAATCTCGCCTTCCGCGGAGGATACGCGCGTGCGTATTTACGCGACTTTTTGAAATCTCGATCGGATTCGAAGTCGTGATTTCAGCGGACCGAATCCGAATCTTCATGAGGATTCGGCCGAATCCCGGCTCCATCACTAGTTTGGAGTGATGGCTCTCTCCGCCTTTTGAAATTTGTTTTTTAACTTTTTTTGTTTATTTTTTGAGTTGAAAATGACTGCAATTTGAGCCGAAACGTCCTCTTCAAATTAGGTTGAATTCTAGCACTTTACCCGTTCCTGTTTCATTTATTGTTCAAGTCGTTGCTGGTTTGTTTTTCTGTCATATTTCTTTGTTAAACAAGGCTCTGCATTCAAATTGCGAGACTAGAAAGAGATGGGTATACATGGGGGTCACGGAAGAGTGAGTGAAATAGTTTGGAACTCTACGCGAGTATTGTCACAACCAATTGCAACCGATGAGTGCATCGTTATGATTGTTGGCTAACCGTTGACTTCACACTAAAACTGTCTAAGGGCACTAAGCGAACAAGCAAAACAAAAAACCCCAACTTCTTCCGCAATGCTGAATTGAAATAACAGTCTTCTAGCCTATAATAGACGGTTTTAGTGCACAGTCAATGGGTAGCCAAAAACCACAACAATGCACTCATTGGTCGCAATCGGTTGTGATAAAACTCGCGTTGCGTTCCAAACTATCTCACTCACTCTCCCGTGACCCCCATGTATACCCATCTCTTTCTAGTTACAAAATTTGTGTGCAGGGCCTTGTTTAATAATGACCAAAATCGCGATAAATTGCCTCGAAGAATTCATCTCAGCCAAAAAATTTCACGAAAGATGTCTCTAAATACGATTTTTGAAATTAGAGTGAGATGGCAGTACATGGGGGTCACGTGAGAGCGAGAGAGGCAAACTGTCTTTGTTTGGAATGCTCATCACCGGCTGCCACCATTACTAAAACCCTCTATTAAATGATGGATGATGGATCCAACCATGGATGATGATCCATGATTGGAATAAAGCACTGAATTAGTAGAAGTCGTTTCAGAGGTGTAAGCGCACGTAGACCAATAATCTTTTGAATTTTCCAACTCTATTTCTCATCATTCTTACCAAATAAAATTAAAGGAAAATGAATTTGAGTATTGGCTTTTCATTGAAGAATGTTTTAAAATCAAAAGATCAAAAATGCAAGCACGTTTTTACTTTCATTTGAACGAATGAAAATTTGCCAGAGATTAACGGTAGGCTGAAACGAACTCTCATACAGACTTAAAAGAGGGGAAAATTAAAACACACAGAGAAACAATGAGATAGTATTACATTAACTGTATACTTACATAACAAAACAGATATTTACAAACATTTTTGGAACAAAATATGTTGATATTTGACAAAACTTTCTTAGCACTAATAAAGGCGTAAAATGAATCCATTCTGTACCAAAAGTAGCAAATTAAAGGGAGATCTCATCACCAAATTTGTTTGTCCTTCTGTATCTTGGTTTTCCAGAATATTCCAGTGTCTCCCAGGTGCTCATTATATCCTTCTAAAAGCCATCCTCCTCGTTCATGCTGCAATCAGTCATTAAAATTAATGTCTGTCCTATGATATGTTAGCTCTGAGAAGTGTTCTATTGAAGCAAGATGGACTCCCAAAAAGGAGTTACTTGCTTAGCACTTGAAAATTTAATCATTTTTCGCAAAATTAAAATTGAACCAACAATGGGTCTGTTGCAAACTTTTGCCATAAAGATTAAGAGTGTTTAATCTAATGTAAAATCGCCTGAAAAGTCCAACATCAGAGAGTCATAAAATGCAATAATAAACTCACAAGAGGCGTTTAATGAGATTCAAGATGGCGGAGAAATATCGAGCAATTTGTATGCATGCACCACAAACATACAAGGATGGCCAACTTTGGCAACCTCACTGGAGGTAGAGGTTATGTGTTTGTTTACGTTGTGATTGGTTGTGATCAATATTGTGAGGTTGGCTATCCTTAAATGTTTGTGGTGAACGCATATGAATTGCTCGATATTTGTCCACCATATTGGATTTCATTAAACGCCTCTTGTGAGTTTATTACTGCATTTTATGACTTTCTGAAGCCACGAATGGACGTTTCAGGGGATTTTTCATTAGGTTAAACTCTCTTAATCGTTGTAGCAAAAGTTTGCAACAGACCCATTGCCTCATTTTCCGAGCCCCTGTTTGAAAATTTTCTACCACCTCCCCGTACAAGTGTTGCTCAGAATGTAGTTTCACAACTTGAGATGTTTTGAAGGTAAATAAATTCCAAAAGAAGCAATCAATTGGTCATAAAGTCTAAAATTGTATCTATTTTCATACAACCTAAATTAAGGTAACAAGTGAAGACTACTTGGAGCCGGATAAGCCGGATATTTCAAAACTAGAGGGGAAAAATCTCATTTTCTCGTCAGAAGAAGGAAAAAATTGCTTTCACCTTCCCCACCTCCTGTGTTGCTAGATCCTGCGGCTTTTTCTATGTGCTCTTACGGGAAAAGCCGCAAAATCTAGCAACTCTGCCTACCTCTAGGATTTGATTTTTTGCCTATGATCAAAGAAAATAATGTAGAGAACCTCCTCTCCGTTTAAGTGCCTTTGCGTGGTTTGACCGATGTCCAGACAAGAAACAGTGGAAGGACAGGCACTTTCTGTTTATCAGCAGTGTGCCATTAAAACCGTAAAACGATCAATAGTCGACTACACTAAAAAAACACTACGGTCTATAAATGTTTACCGAGGCATTCCCAGTCTTTTACCCCACTACTTTCTGTGATGGAGTCCGTAATTACGGGTTGCACCGCCGAAAATTACGGGCGTCACAACCGTAATCCCTCGGTAAACCTATATAGTCCTTAATTTACGATGTCCAATACTGTATCGATTTTTCAGTGTATTTTGCGATAGATCACTATTGCAGGTGACTGATTGCACTATCGCAGGTGACTGATTGGGTTTTTCACACTTTTTTGCAAAAATATCCAGTCGGGAATAAGGAAACTGTAACAATCAGTAAATTTGTCTCTGAATCATAGCGCTCCCCTGGATCCCAAAAATTCGGCACTACTATCTGGTATTCGGCGTTGCTGCAATCCGGTCACTATCCAGTAACCGGCAAAAGCGATATCTGGTGCAACCCTATCGACTAACACAAAAACTTCCTCAAGTTTTTGAACGCACGTCTTAGAGAAGGACAGAGATGCGGGCCAAAGCATGTAATGGCCACTGCCTCCATCCTTTTCTGGTGCATGTCTTCAAATGGTATCCAAACGCCGGCTGACATGATTCCACAGCATTGTTACCCTACTTAGCACAATTCCATTAAGAATGAAAAAATTACTTAGGTGATCTCTGAGAGCAATATTCATTTTTCAGCCATTCAACTATTTAATGCCCTCCTCGGCTCTCGATCAAGGAATATCTCAGGAAGAGTTAATTTACTTTTTCCTTTTCTTCCCTAAAAATGTTTTCTGATTGAAAAATTTTTTTATCACTTTGAAGAATTCTTTTCACTATCCTCATAATTGTTAATTCTGCAGTTATCTTTGACTTGTACGATAATCTGTTACCTACATATGTACTTGGTTTGGTTTTATGTATCAATTTTTAAATAAATAAATAAATAAATAAGTAGTAGTAGTAGTGGTGGAGTAAAGTCCAGCCGCCCAATCACGGTGGTTCGTTATGCTGATACTTCACAGCGAACGACTGGATTGGATAAAAAAAGAAGGGGCAGGAAAGACAGTCAAAGTATTCTCAAAACAACGGATAGGAAAGAGGAGAGTAACGGCGACCTGCCAGGGACTCTCAAAATCATAAATAAATAGATGGTTGTGGAGGGTGAAAGGGAGGAAGAGAAAACAAGTTCCTAGATCCACTTCTTACTCAGCAGAATTTCATTCATTACTAAAGCTTAAAACTGATAAACTGATTAAATAAATAAGTAAATAAATACTTACAGATTGATGGAGGTTTAAAAATACTTCTTCATCAGCCCCACTGTTAATCAATTCAGGTGCGTCAAAAATTGGTAGATTGAAACACGTCATTATTCTCATTTTGTGATTAGTGTACCTGATTCAAAATCATGGAAAAAAGAGAAAAAAAAGAAGAAAAAAGCAAGTATTAGAAGCGCACAAAAAGTCACAGTGAAAAATACAAATGGTCGGAGACTGGAGTCAATACATTTGTTTTTGGTTCATAACCCTTTAAATCCAGCCATATTACAAACCCTTCTCACAAATTCTTTATCAATCTCAATAAATAGAATGAACTTTCCTCGTTTGGTTTGATGTGCATACTGATTTCTAAAAAAATACATTTGAGGCGATTCCAGGTGAAACTTTTCCAGTTTCCAATCCGATGGACAGCGCCACTTGTCGCTATAGGTCAGTTGCACTGTCAACAGAATCGACTTTTGATGCTAGATTCTTATAGATTATGCCAAGAAAATAACAATGGTTTTGTTCCATCGAAATCTGTTCAGAAATAAGCGAGATATAGCCATTTGAAAATGACGACATTATTGCGTCATTTCGTCGTTTTCCGCGATTGTCCGCCACCCGTGTATCTTTCCACCAAGCGCGCAGTGATGCAGTGATGAGTCATTTTAAAAAGCACAACGATTGCCAAAGAAAACTCAAACTATTTAACTTTAAAATCCGTCATTTTACAGTGAATAAATTATAAACAATAATAAAACACACACTGATAACACTACAGTTACAGACACAACAACAAACTACGAACAAAAACAATGAAATGAAATATGGCGGCAAGCTTTCGTGAGCAAAGTGGTAGCGGCAGGGTCATTCCACTGAAAATGTGACACCCATAACACTTTAAAGTAATATTTCTCAGGTACCAATAAAATTTGTTGCATTTTTGAGGCTAAGAAAGAAATGAGCTTTAGTAGAATAATTTTGATTGAATGACATTATTTTTCTTCAAACCAAAAGATGTCGATCAATAGTGTTACGGGTGTCACATGTACTGTGGAATGACCCCGCACTGTACAGGTCAACGTAGCTGTAGCGCAAACATGCAAATCGGTCCAAACTTGACGACGAAATGACGCAATAATGCCGTCATTTTCAAATGGTTATATCTCGCTTATTTCTCGACGGATTTCGATGGAACAAAAACCGTTGTTATTTTCTCGGCAAAATCTATAAGAATCAAGCATCAAAAGTCAATTCTGTTGGCAGTGCAACTGACCTATTGGCAAAAGTCGTGTTTTTGGCATTTCAAATTGAAACCAAAGAGAAAATACAAAATCTCATAACGTTAGCAACAGCAAAAATTTTTTATGGATTTTTTGAGCCGAAAAAGAGCAAAATTGGCTTAGAATTAAAACCGGAAATTATTAAATTCATTTCGGCATAAGCTTAGTGAGTGAGAGTGAGTACAAGTGATGATATGTCTATCTGCCTCACTCGCACTCATTGAGAGTTATGGGAAATTCCGGCTTTATTTTTGAGTGTTTCAGCTTGAAACCCTTCCTGACGTATGCTCGCAGGTGCTGACATTCCTTAAGTTTGTGCTTTCAGCAAAAATTCATAAATTTCAGCCAAGAACTGTTGACTTTTTGAGCAGCACGACGTGTTGTCCACAGTTTGAACTAATCGACCCTGGAATCATCTTAAGAAACTCCGAATGAGGCCTCTGCCAACTTGCTCAACTATCTGTGATTTTCATTGAGTAGAATTTTATTGCCAGGCAAAAAACTTACAACTCGTATGAATATATAACTCTACCCGGCAAAAAATGAATCGCCCGTTTTGGTCCTAAAAACGTCTTAAAAACCGCCTAATATTATCTGAGTGTCGTTTCGGTTTCGAAGCGAACGTCCTTTTGTCGGCCTGCAGTGCAGTTTGAGTAAGGCGGATATCCGTTTCTCGTGTATTTTTCGGAAACAATGCAGACCTTAGCCCATATGCATGCGTTAGACTTAAGGTTTTTCCCAGGACGTTTTTCGGCTCCGGGAAATAATCTTAAACATAGTAGGGACGTTATTCGGACAGTTTCATTTTTTGCCAGGCAGTTCAAGAAGCTAATATAATGTACATTGTACAGGGTGTCCCAGACCACCCAGATCAGGCATTTTTCTTGCAAACAGCTGATTTAAAAGTTTTGAAACAAAAAAGTCACAAAGGGAACTGACCCCAAATTGGTGGTGGTATCCACGATTCTTAGTAATTGACCCTGGAATCATCTTAAAACCATGTTAATTTGGTGGTACAAATTTGTACTGTCAGGATACAAAGGGTTAAAGGGTTAACCCATTTGCATCATAAAAAACTGATGAAAAGTTGTTTGACAACAGCGCTGCAAAATCGCGAAAGTTGAGTGAAGCGAGTAACTCTATCTATCAGAAAACGCCGCAAGCTCTTGAGCATCGTCTCATCTCGGTCGTTCCATTGCGGAATTAGGGATAGATCGATAATCAAAATTTAGAAGTCTGACTAGTCCACTGATGCCAATGGGTCAACACTACACAAGCTCAGTTATTCTTTGAACAGACAAATACTGAGCAAGCATAATTCTCAGTAACAGTTAGTAAGCTTTTACTCATTTTTTTTGTTATCTTATGAAACTGATTTAGTTTATTCTAAATAATTATGGGCTGGTTTCAACACTTCACGACTCATGAGTCAAGAAGTTTGAGGAGATAGGATATGCGAGAGAAGAGAAAGGAAAAAGAAAACTCACTTGGTACGAATATCACAATAATCTTTTTCTTTGTTCAATCTCCAGTCCTTGAACTTGCCCTGACTGTGGCTCGTGTACTTGTCAAAATCAACCTTTTCCAAATCTTCGATGACAACCTCATGATCACCGAATTCAGTCCAATCGTAGACAAGTACCTCCGCATCATCTCTGAAATTCATTAAGTAAATCATGTAAAAATTTATAAGAGAAAGAGGCAAAAAATTTAGAAAAGTTTTCTTTAATGACATTGACATTGTACCTCCGGTTTGCGACAAATTGCTCAGTTTGTTATGCCTTTTTTATGGATGTATCCCTTAATAGGGGTTGTCTCTCGGAATATTTCAGATAGCCCCCTGTGGGGGCCAAAAACGTTAAAAATGTTTGGGGGCTTTCAAACCAAATTTCGACTAATATATGTTATAATTGAGTTTTTTTCTGGAAAGGGCTTGCTTTTTAGAATATTCAAGACTCCTTTTTTTTTAAATTCCGACTTTTCAAAGAGGAGTGATGATTTTTTGAAAATGGGCCCAAATCGAACTTTGACCTTCAATATATTGAAAACAAAAAACGATATCGACCTTCGGTTTGCACCAAGAGTCTTAGGATTTTACCTTCCTTTTGATTATTAAATAAAAAATGGGGGTCCCCATTTGAAGTATTGGATGTAGGGAGGTGGTACCCCCCCCCTGGGGGCCCCCAAATCGATGACCCCGTAAAAAGATGTCCCCCTCAAAATAATTGAACACATGTTTCAGCATGTTTCGAAATTTAAAGCCGTCCTCAAGATATTCGGCCTGGCTCCTTTTTTTATTGACACCCTGAATGTAACGTGGGATTCAATGGGATTTCAATGGAAATTTTTCCAAAAATTGTGTGACCCATCAAAGTTCTTAGAAAGTTGTCCTCTTTTGAACGATCTGAAAAAAAATCTCAAAAAAACTTAAATCCCGAAATGCGTACATGAAAGGGTTAAACAAGATGGCAGCCCAGTAACTTAACCTTAACACTAGGACGCCTGAAGATTCACCCCTTACTAGAACGCCGGCTGTCCCAAAAATGGGACATATTAACATTAGCATTCGTTTTCGCCACTTTTTCGTTTTATCACACAGATTTTTGTTAAAATCATTTCCAGGAGACACATGACCAAATTTTTAAGGATACGTTGAGGGGGGGGGCTAACGGATATGCCGGCCACACCAATGTTGCCATTTGTGTGGGTTTTTCATACTATTCTATAAGCAATTGGTGATTCAACAGATTGAAACAAAGATTGCAAATGGCAGTGAATATAAATATTCAAACGGGTAATAGTTGGTTGAACCGATTTAACACTAGAACCGCTGAAACTACCTCACTACCTAGAACCGCTAAGTGGGTCAATTTGACCCACATTCGATTGATGCGTTATTTTGAAGCTATATTATTTCATTCTTATTCGATATTGGTGCAGTATATCATTTGAAGTCCTAGAAACACAATTTCTTTCCACTTGACAGTCGTTCCGGGGGAGGGAAGGGGTGGTCCCACCCACCCCCTCCCCATAGTGAATGTCCATAAGGGAATGGATAAATGAAATATGTGGTATCGCATTGGCGGATTCAGGGGTGTCGAAAGGGGCGATCGCCCCCCATTTGGCCAAAAAATAGGAAAAAGAGGGGTTGAAAGGGGGAAAGAAAGAGAGTAAAAAATAAAAGGGGGTCTCTTAAATTGGAGGCAAAAATCCCAAGTTCGCCCCCCCGTTCGCGAGGGCTGTATCCGCCCATGTGGTACCGATCTACATAAAATTCCTAATTTTCACCTAACGTCGAGCCTCTAAGGCTCTAAAATATTAACTCATTGTCATACATAATTGAATTAAAATATCAAAGGGGGGGATCTCGTGAGGCCTTAGCAATGTTGCAAAGTCTAAGAAAAATTTCGTTGAATTTTATGTCTTGTTCGCGTTATATCATTGGTATATTCCTTCTGATTGTTATCACTTTATCATTCTTCTCATCGCCGTCTCCCTAAATTTTACCCCTACTCTCCTGTTTCAGCCTTCCCCACCCATTAAATCTCCTCACCCTCATTTATCATTTGAAGATAACTTACAATTTTTCATTTATTCATTGTTTTGTTGGAAGTTTTCAAAGTCAAAGTGCAAACAAAATCGTGAATTATAGATTATGATCGAGAAACTTGGATATCAAAATAAAGAAGAAGAAGAAAAATTGAAACAGTTATAATAATAATTGAGTCAAGCTAGATAGGTACTCCTGGGATAGGGCGTAATTTTATTCGCCTTATGAGCTGTATGAAAGTAAAAAATTATTCACAGTTGACGCAAGAAATTTTTGCCTCGGAGGCGTGTTTCCCACACTGAAAAAAAGACTTCCTAAGTTCTAGTAATATTACCAGAAGAACAACAATATGTCCTGTACAATACTGCTGGTGTTAGTATCAGAATATGGTCATAGAACTAGAATTTTCTCTAAATTTTCAAGAACTATGGTAAACACTAGAATTCTGGTAATTGAGCCATCCCTTACATCGGTTCACACATCGTCATTTGCCCTGCTTCTGGTAACCTTTTTTTTAGTGTACAAACGGGTTTCTCGCATTTTTTACAAAGCTGCGAGCGTCTTACGAGCGAATGACCCGGGAAAGATTCCCATCAGGAAAACTAGCGATGATGCAGAATAATCTTTGTGATATGCCAGGTTGTCCCGAAATCTGTATTTGCGAAGTACCAACTACGATGAGTATAGTCAAGTCCTCGAAAGAGGCAACGCTGATTTATAAAGCTCGACTCATTACGCTCTCAGCTTGTGAAGATGAGGAAATCGCCTTCAAACTTCCAGATAGGCAACCAACAATCTGCCAGGTAGGCAACCTGCTATACTTGCACATGCGCACTCATAGCAGCATTCGTGAGCTAACACTGAATGGTCAATGTATATTGAGAATCAAAAAATTATGAGTACACAATTTAACATGGTATAATGTGCATAAACTGAAATGTGGGTCAAATTGACCCATCCGCGGTTCTAGGTAGTAGTGTTTATATAGAAGAAACTTGCAGGTTTTTTAAAAAAAAGAAAAGGTACCCTTCTTAGGCCTATAAAGTTAGGAAAAGTCATAAAATTTCAGCTTCCAAGATTGAAAATTGCGAGCGTGAGGGATGGTCGAAAATCAAAAGTGGGTCAAAATGACCCATCCGCGGTTCTAGTGTTAATCACCGATGGATTGTAGAGTAGGTACTATGAAATAGACCCAAAGCGGCAGCACTGTTGATACGGAATTCTTTGATACAGAGCGTAGGAAAGAATTCGTCGCAGACATATTGTAATCAATCCAAAATTGAGTAAAATCTGGGATGGATATAATTCAATGAGCAATTCTTTACAATCACAAACGAAAAAAATTTCTTTAGAAATTCAGAGGAACTAAATTGGAAAACTCGAAAATTAATGGGATCTTGGCTGTTATTTATGAAAAGTAAGAAAATTGAGAATTGAAAAAAAAAATAATGAAACTTCATAGGTACTAGTGATTTTTGAGGAATATCCCAAAAACATGGAAAAAAATGAACTATAAGATCTCTAACCGTTCATTTTCTTTTTTTTCACATTTTTGAAAGAAAACGGAGGTTTGGTAATTTCTTAGATTATTAGGGCGCCGCACAAACAGAACGAACGTATGTTGCCAGTATTGCTAGATGGGGCTAAAAAGCCTCATAATTTACATTGATTCAAATGGTGAAGATGCAGCTTTTTACCTTCCATCTGGCAACACTGGTGTCGAGTCTACAAAAAGCATAGTTAAACATGAAACCAACAGCGAGCAATCGTCTTCGATCAAACACAGAGCTCTAATGAAGTGAAAAATGATTATGTCCCAAAAATGGGACATCCGGCGTTCGAGGTAAATCTGGATTTTAAAAGGTCGGTGAAAGGCCCACGGAGCTGAAACTTCAGAAACGTAAACATCTGTATAAATAAGGAAAAGGCATAAAATTTCAGGCGATTCTGAAAATTTTTACGCGTGTAGCTTGATTTTGAAAGTTGATCTGTCCCAAAAAAGGGTCGTCCGGCGTTCTAGTGTTAAACCCCCGGATTCTGGTACGGTAAAATTAATATAATATTGTATTGCTTACAAACTGAGAAGTATAACAGAACCAATTAGAGAGAAATCTCTGAAAATTATAGCAGTCAAAAACAATAGAAGCAAAATATTAAAAAAAAAGTGAAAAAGAACAATTAGTTTGAGCCTCACTTCATTCCTTCCAACACAGTTTTGTAGCTATTATCCAAATCGCTCAAAAATTTCTCGTTCAAAGCCGGTGAGTTTTTCTCGTGAGGCAAACCGCGTTCTTTGATACGCTGCTGCACGACAGGAACAGGGATGTCCAGATAGATCACTGCATGAGGCTTCATAAGATTCCACAAAGTGTGACGTCTTATCTCTGTATAAACCCAGAAAGCTGAAAATTTAAGAGGAGAAAAATCATGCCAACTGTGATACTTTTCTGGAAGGGTGTCGATATGAACCAGATGGGTTGCAAGGACAAGGCGCTAAGGTAAATCCAGCAATCTGGCTACCGTGGATTCTTCCCATTTGAATGAACAATCGATTGTTTCTCATACGTTTGAATGGAGAGAATGCAAGGTTCCCAAATTGCTGAATCCACCCATGCCAAGGCGTGAGAAGTTTGATTTCACTAAAACAGAGAGTGTATTGATTTTAAAAGCACCTAATAATATATATCTTCTTAAAGATCATGAGATCCCTCACCCTGGGCTAATTTTTTTACGTATGGAAAATGCTGGAATAAGATGGAACAGGCTACTCTTGGTTGAGTTAGTTTAGAAAAAAATCAACTTTATCCAAATTCTATCTTTCTCCTTGACCTCCTGGATCTGCGCTTTTTATTTATTTGCCGAGTCATTTACTGTGGAGAGGTTTTTATAATTTGCTATCCTAACTGGAACTGGTGCCATAAACAAGAGAACAGGTCAAAGAACTCGACCGACATAAACGAGAGGTTATATCTCAGTGGAAAAGATGGAACCGCAAACAGTGGACCGACTCATCAGAGTCATTAGTGTGTCCCGTTCTGTTTTGTTGGAACACTAGGCACAGGTTAGGTGGCACAGTAAAAAAATGGATTGTTCCGTTGCGCTCCATTGTGTTCTGATTAAAAAAATTAGCCTCCTGCTTCATTACTGTCCATTCTTCATTATGATTTGCCGTTTTAAAATGAAAACTGGTTAGAAGTAAGTGAAAGAGCAAATGCAAAGAATGCATAATCACAGATTTTGCTGATAATTTTTGCACAGATAAAATATTGGAGAGAGTCGGCAGAAGATTTTCAGTCAAGCAAAATTATTTAGTTACCAAGTCACTTTGAAAGTGACCAGGTTTCAAAATCACAACAACTTTTGAAAGTCAATCACAAAAGAAACGATTTAAAATTTAAATATACTTTCCAATTACTGACTCCTCCTTTCACTTCTTGAATGACCCACCTTAGGAGGTAGATCTCGAAAATCAGAATCAAGTGATTTTTGGTCACACTTAGTTATGTTACCATAAGTGATCGATCATGCAATGTCCACTTCCGCCTAGCTCTGCTCACTTTTTACATGACCGGAGGCATAAAATTTCAGTAATCATCAATTTTCTAAACCTTGTCACTCAGGAAGTAACCTGGTTAGGAAATGAAATTTCCTTTGTATATTGATCGAGTTAAAGAATTATGTTAATTGTTTGAGTTATAAACTGTCTTCAATGATTCCCCAGAATATTTCATTGAAAGTCTGATTCAGTAACCATTCATACTCAACAAAAATAAAAAGTGAAGTTGGTCATGTTAGATTCAGAGGATTGACTGAAATGATCTGTAAAGTTCCGACATCAAGGATTTATTACCTTTTTTACTCATGAAACCGTTTCTCAACATGGCTTCGGCAAAAGCATAATCAGAGTACGGAGACCTCTCCATAACAACACCTTGACCTAAAAAAAAAACCAAAATTTTTGTCAAAATGAAACGAATTTGAACCAAAGAATTAGGGTGAGGTAGAGTCAGAAAATATTGCTGATGAGGCGACAGTACTGACAGTTCTACAACTTATATGAAGGCATTAGCTTTGTACCATCAATAGTGCCATGTTATTGGTTGGCAGCGGAGCAAAGCTAATGTTTACATGATGATCTTAAAAGACAAGTCCAATCCAGGGGTGCAAAATGTTCCAAACATCTAGTTTCGAGCAATCTAGAACTTTTTCCTCACAGAATTCTCACAAACTTTCCTCACAAAAATTTTAAATGTGATGACCTCTTATATTCTGTTATGTTTGCATCAAAATTTTAACAGCCGTATGCATGCAAAATGACCAATATTTTCAAAATTTTGAGGTCAATGACTGGGATAATCTTCACTGCTTTTACAAAAATAAAATAGGACAAATTTCTTCATTTTCCCAGAAATTTCCTCACTTTCAAGCGATCCGTGGATTGCTAGATCAGCGGGCCGATCCTTGAAATTCACGACTTTTGGGTAGACTGGATAAGAATGGAAAACGGTGATTGGTGGAGACGAGTCACGTGGTTGCCCAGTCTAATCAAAATACGGAATGGATTAGATAAGTTATCGGGTACTCCAAGACTGCCCGATAAATTATCTAATCCATTCCGTATTTTGATTAGACTGGGCAACCACGTGACTCGTCTCCACCAATCACCGTTTTCCATTCTTATCCAGTCTACCCAAAAGTCGTGAATTTCAAGGATCGGCCCGCGGGCACACTTTGCACCCCTGCTCCAATCTTTTCTACATCAAACTACAGCACAGTATAGGCTGTCCCAAGAATGATTGGACTTGACAATTGTAGGTTTGAATGAAAACATCAGCTTCCATCCTGAGATAGGGCAACCTGATTGGTTAGGAGCAGTACTAAGCTGATATTTTCATGAAAACCATAGAAGTGTCAAATCTAATCTTTTCTGGGACAAGCTATAACTAACTAGAAAACTGTTCGGAGTAACACCACTCTCACATCTCACTGACTTGCTTTGAATCTCATTGAAGTGACTGCTGTGAATCAAAAAGTTCAATAAGTTTCAGTTCAATGGAAAACACAAACATTGATGAATAGAGCTCACTTCTGATGACGGTAGACAGTTGTTAATTGTTAAATGCAAGGATTATAAATCTCCTGCACAGAAAAAATCAATCACTGCACAAAAACATTGCAAAATACGAGACGCCAACTTATCTGAAACGACCTCTAGATTAGCAAATATACTTTAATGATGGAAAGTGGATCTCTTACCTGTGTTCAAGATGTGGGTCAAAGCATCAATGTAGTTACTGTACCTAATCTTATACTTCATAACTTGGAAAAAGGCAGCATTCCAACCTTTGGGATTTTGACAGAAATCTTTCTCGTCGAAACTTCTCAAGTCTTCCGGCAATTGATCGTTATAATCTCTGAAGTCGTGGCCATAAGAATTTATGTACAACTGATCCATTGTAGCATCTTCCATATGCTTCATATCAAAACCCAGTGCCAAGTTCTTTGCGAGCTCAGTTTTACCCACAGCTGGTGGACCATCAATTATAATCAGTTTTGTGTTGTCATCAAATCGCCAAGTAGTACCTTCGAACATACGTTGAAACAACCCATAGTTCTTTGTTTCGTAAGGAAATGGAGGCGCTCGTTTATAATCTGGATCTTTCAAATGTGGTCCAAACATGTAATTCTTTGAGGGTATGAGGAAAAAAGGATTCAGTTTCGATTGAGAACATGACTTAAAGGCAGTCGTAACTTGCTTCCCAGCACAGGTGAGATTAATTCCCTTCAATCCCACGGTAAGAGCCATGGTAATACTCACTAGAACTCCTTTATCCTGTTAAAATATACACTACGAACTATTGACGAACATCACACACAGTTGAAATTACTTTAAAGAGAAAATATTGATTCCTTTCCTCGAAAAGTTTGACCGATTTGGGGCGAATGAAGACTAGAGGTTATTGTTGACTTTCCAGCATCATCCCTTATCACACCTCCGAATTCAACCAATCAACAACGTTGGCTGGCCATAAAATGGCACCGTTAACCAATACGAAAACTCGAACGATGAATTTTTTTATATTTTCCTTTTATTTTACCATTTTTCCCAAAAATTATGTAGATGCTGAGGAAATTTTCCTCTTAGGAACAAGCAGACTCAAAAACTTCAGCGTCTTTCCAAGCGTCTTTCACTGATTCGATAGGTCGTTTTTTCGACTAAATACTATCAAATCGAATTATATCGAATGCCAGTGCTCTGTGCTTGTCAGCAACAAATCTCGAGTGTTTATAGTGCTCGGATATTCACTGTTATCTAATAAGGAATGTAAATTGTAATACTTATTAGTGTCGCTCTGATTACGCCTCCTATTTTCCCTTCCAGAATTTTATCAGTATCTCTTCAGCATTTCTTCGAGTAATTTTCACAACCTCAATCATGTCGCTGTTTGATGATGAAAATCCGTTCGAGGATCCATTTGCGGTAAGAGGTTATGGAATTTGCATCCTATCTGAAGTGCTACCTTAGGTAGTCCCTGTTAAGAATCTATCTGGAATTTAAACCCTATGAAATCTAGATCTTATATAAATTCTCCAGGTATCCTACAGTGCACCCCAGCTTTTGTTGTATGGCACTAGATCTCTAGTGTTCTGTTATCAAGATGGGACGCGTTAGCCATGGCTTTCGCTGATTCCAATATGTCCAGGAGGATCAGCCCTACTTTCTCACTATTCAGGCGATCTGAGTGTAACAGTGAAGTTTCCAAGGCATTCACGCAGATGCAGGCTGTAGAGATGAGTACAATTGTAGGTATCATCTACAGCGTCAGTTCACATACTCCATGAGTCCTGTTAAGCTCTTACTTCAGCACTATACGTACGAGATCAAAAGCAATAGTGAGCATAAGTACTTGTTTATGGAAATGTATTAGTTTGAAAATGAGGCAGGGTATATTATTTTTATGCTGTATCTTCCCTTTTTTTGCATTCTGTGAAAGTTTCAAATTCAGTCGTGCTTTGGTGGAGACAGTAGGTTGAGAAAGGCCAGTTTTCCATCTGCCTGATTCATTGAGTCAATACATTTATCTAGAGTTGCAGTCTCGCGGGTAGCCTGTTAGATAGACATGGAGGAGTTTTAGGTTAGGGTTATTGTGTGTTTTTCCTTTTTTTTCCATGCACTTAGGTGAAATATTGTATTCATGGCAGTAAGTATCAATCATTCCAATGAGTTTTAATCGCTATGGTATCCGTTTACCTCAACAATGAGAAAAGGTAGACTTAATCACTCTTGAATCTTAATCTGAAATTTCTCCTCATTTATTGCACAAGTTAGCCATCAGACTGTCACCTACCATGATGAAAGTATAGAGCTGGAGGCTGATCTCCGAGTCTTGTACTATCGACGACAAGAAGATTGTCGCAGATGACTTTTTTTTTCGAGTGACTACTGAGCGACGAACTGCGAGATCACTCACACATATGCATGAGGGGATAACAGTGGACTCGGGCGATCGGTTCGGCCAGCTTGCTGCTAAATTCTTGGTCTCACTCACACACTCCTAATCATCAACATGTCTCATGTATAATCTCACTCACACACTCCAAGTTTCCGAATCATCTATTTACCATCACTCTTCGCCCTATCTTTTGGTTTGGATGATCAACTTCCTGAGTTCTTCTTTTTTATTCATGAAATCTCCAAGTCGCGCAGTCTTGCGTTTCTTCGGAGTAGAATTACAAGGCCTCGTCAGAGCCAGAGACCTGCCGGCAGCGGCCTATCAATTTTGGTGTTGGAAGGGGGGGGGGAATTTCACATGAGCATGGTTTCAAAAGGGCTTCAATCTGACTCGTGTAAAATATCGATGAGAGGGTGAGCAGCCCGTTCGATTCTTTTCACGAGTTTAAATGGTATAGATATAAAGTTACTCTATTTCGCGCTTCATCACTGCGCACTCTCTTTCTATATACCAATCAAACTTTTTATGCGCTTGGAATTGGTGTCCCCCTCTCAAAATTAGAAGTTTCATTTTTTCTATGTAATACTCCTCTGAGGAAAGTTTTGTCAAATTTCCCTGTTCTCATCTCTCTTTCCTTCCTCTTTATTTGAGATTACTTTTGCGCTCTTTATTTGCGGAAGTAAGAATCACTTTTTCTTCTTCATATTCGCACTGATTCAGCCTGACCCCCCCCCCCCCTCCGATACTTTATAATAATGATCGAATAGATCGAGCTTCGAATAATGATCGAATGATATTGCTCAGATGGTCTCCCTCCACCCCCTGAGGTACGAGGGGGGGGGTGTCCTCGCCTTCCCCACTTTTAGCTAGCAATTTTTTAACGATGAACTACATTCATTAATAATTATTCCATGGATAGAAAGAACGTAATATTCTGAAACTCTTTATGAAAATTGCTGGTCTATATCGTTTTATTTTATTTTTTTTCGATAAATCGGAGGTTAAGGTTCCATAGCGGCACACGGGGAAGTAAGATTCAATCGTCAAATTACATTTAGAATCGTTCTTCTGTTTTAGTAATTGCATCATAAACTCAATTTTTAACTGTGCAATCTACGACTGACTCGCACTGTGCAATAGGCTGGTCTGGAGCAATCAAAAGACTGCGAGATCGTCTTGTTGTGTTGATGAAAAAAAAAAAAAAAATCTGAAAATATCTTGCCAGTCTAAACTCTTCCAAAATTTTTGAGATGAATCTTAATTTGATTTTGTTAATCTTTTTTGATTATATGTTGATGTTATGTGTTTTGATTTTTGATTTTGTGTCATTTGATTAGGTTTATGTTTTACTGTATTTATTTATTACCTTGCTTGAAAACTGAATCAGATTAGTTTCTAAACGTTTATTTGAACGTATTAGTGTTAAGAATCTCAATTAGTTTTTGTTTTTTCATCTTTTAAATTTATTTATTTATGTATTTTTTTCTTTTACATTCGCTTTGATTCTCACTCTTTTAGTTTTAATATCCTCCGGGTAGTATTATTTTTTTATTTTACTATACTTTATATTTTTTATTTTTTTCTTCTCAGGATCCATCAGTCCAGCAAGTCACCCAGCAAAGCTCTAATGTCCAGAAAGGAATTGACAGTTACAATCCTTTTGCTCCAGATGAAAATCCTCAAGTCAGACCCACCGCTGTAATTAATTTTCATAGATTTATCTTTTAATTTTGTAGCAAAAGCACAAAGTCAATGTTGCCGTGCTAAGGAAGAATGCCTTAAGCAACATGTGTTACTTATGCTGTTTTTGCAATGTAGCTCGGGGTCCCTATTTTTCAGTTTACCCCTAATCTTAAACCACCAATGCCTCGAATGGTTTGCCCTTCCAAGGTTTCCAGCACTGATCAATAGACGGTCGGCCTTTCCTAAATGCTTGGACGGGCAGAGAGCCCATCTGAGAGCCAATCAAAAATGGACTCCGACATGGCGCAACTCTCATTTTATGTCGGGACTCTATCTCAAATCAACCCGATGTGTCTTATTTAATGCTGGCTCTAGAAAGAATAAATGGCAATGAATGAAGTACTAAAAATAACAAGAACCGTTTTGCATCCGGTCACCAAGTAAGATATGTGCTACTAGTTTGTTCAAAAGCAACAACCCTTTTTTTCACAGCCTCATTCAGTGATTTTTTTTCTTTCAAGGTCCGAGGTGCATCCAACCCACCACTCCTAACATCGAGCACCAAACCTCCTGGACCAGCAATCATGGTACCGACGCAAGAAACATCAAGGCCTCCACCTGCCTATGCTACATCAGGACAGCAAACCCAAATAAATCTAACAACTGAAGAATTAAAGGTACTATGTACAACTTTATGTGTTTTGTTCATCAAGTTGTGACAGCTCATGAAGCTTTAGTAATGGGTCTCTTGCACACTTTGGCTAGAGCGTTTTAAAGTATCAATTCGTATGTATAAAGCTGTAAAAATGACAGTGGCAGCATCAGAAAACACCAAAACTCATTATTAAATTTACAAATCGCAAAAAAAAAAACTAGACATTATTCACCCCTGTACTTACCTTTCCACCACCTGCACGATATTTCGCGGGGATAGCGCGGCACATTCATATAATCATGGCCGACTGTCATCACCCCTGACTTCATAAACAAATAAACAGTAAACACTGACGCCACTGACGGTGTCTGTTCGAATTCTTACGTCTCATTATCCTCAATGGGTCTGTTGCAAACTTTTGCTACAGCGCTATAGAGTGTAAAATCTAATGTAAAATCACCTGAAAAGTTGGATGGTGGCATCAGAAAGCCATGAAATGCAATAATAAACCCACAAAAGGCGTTTAATGAAATCCAAGATGGCGGCAAAATATTGAGCAATCTGTATGCATGCACCACGAACATTCAAGGATAGCCAACCTCACAATATATCCATCACAATCAATCACAACGTAAACAAACACATAACCTCTACCTCCAGTGAGGTTGTCAAAGTTGGCAATCCGTGGATGATCACGGTGCATACACTCAGACTCCTCGATATTTTGCCGCCATCTTGGATTTCAATAAACGCCTCTTGTGAGTTTAATACTGTATTTCATGACTTTATGATGCCACCAATGGACTTTTCAGGCGATTTTACACTGGATTAAACACTTTTTACCGCTGTAGCAAAAGTTTGCAACAGACCCATTCTTCATTACAGGCTGTGAAAGGTTCGGAAACTGATATTGGTGTCGAAAAATTATCAAAATGAAACAATAACACTCAGGAGTGAAACTCTTTAATACTTACATGTCATTGGGTCAAAATCCATTGGTCAGAACACTTTTAATGATTAGCTCAGACTGTGTCTCTGCTCTTTTTCAATCTGATCTGAGGATCATTTTTGAGTCTCATCCTTTCCCTCATCCTTTCCCTCTCCAGTGCAAAGAGATTATACCCCAATCATAAGAGCTCGTAACTGTAACTGTAAATATCAATGTTTCATTCATCAAAGACAATTCTGACTTAATATACAGTCAGGGACAAAAAGAATGTCTGATGCCTCCTTGAGGTAGGCCACCCGCAATACTTATCTCAATGGATTGAAGCAGTGCAGGTGGCCTACCTCAAGGAGTCGTTCTCTTTGTCCCCGGCTGTAACTCATAAACTGGTATACTTGAGTCCCTGTATATCAAAGAGTCTCGCCATACGGGATAAAGATTCTGATTGGCTGCTAGATTTTAGGCTGTCACAGAGCTCAAGTAGGCGTTCTGTGTTATTCTCCATAAGAAAACCATTGGAACCCGAAACAATCAGAGTGGACGCCTCTTTCGACTTCTTCTTCACGTGTCGAACTCTTTGATATACAGGGACTCTATGGTATACTATCAACATTACAAAACTAATACAATTTTCTTCTTCTCTTTTTATCTTTCTGTATTCTCAAAAGTCATTTTTCAATTTTCATGCCTCCAGGAAAATTTGTTGGTATGTCCCACTTGCTTTATTCTCCGAAATTATTTTTAATCCATCTATTGATATTTGGTGTGTAAAGGCCATTCTCAACTCATCACTTCTTATCTTTATTAATGTATCCATCGATGATTTTCTGACTGTTTTTTGGTTTATTTTTGAAAATCAGCATTTACTCTGAAAACGAGTTTGCATTTGCTCATTGTGGAGTTGTCTCCATTTTTTTCTTGTCAGTTTTTTCCTTTTTTGTTCTATTAAAATTTAGTATATAACAAGAAAGGAAAAATAAAGAGTTATTTATTTATAACCATAGAGCAGGGCAAAAGTTTGGTCCGAGCGTTCGATCTCAAGAAAGAAACAATAATAATTTGTACAACCATTAATGTAACAGCAAATTTCAACCCCCCCCCCCTTGCACTATTCTGCTAGGGGCCCTTTTACAGTAACGGTCTTTATAAAGGGTTTTAGGGGTCTGGGTACAAAAGTCTTGCACAAATTTTGAAAATCTAGTGTCTTTTGAATGCATATTTAAAGCCATTTCAACCATAAATTTCTTACCAGATTTTCGCTCAAAATGCTCAAAATTGTCTTTAATTTCAGACTAAAAATTCTAATGGGGAAAAAAAAAATCTGGACTTTCTAATATACGGCCCTTTTTTAACAGTTGGCGGTGGAATATTGTGCGCATTATGTTGACTGTGTGTGACAGAGGAGAGAAAAAAGATTGAAATCAAAGGAGGGACATTGTTGACCTCGGCTGCCCGGCCCCTAACTAAAAGTGCAAATCTTGAAGCATTTATCTAAATTCAATCAATTGAACAAAAACTGGAAAAAAAACAAATACCAAAAGGGCCAAAAAACCAAGCTTTTGCTAAAAAATTCCTCTCCAGGGCTTCTTTGAATCGCTTGGTGTCCTGTACCCCTTTGCGGATTCTGTTGCTATGCCTCTGGAAATGACCTTCAGAAGAAGGGCCCGAGGAATTGTAGGTGTGGTCTTTCCAAGAAATTGTCTTTATGGTGAGATCAGGATTTCTTTAGAAAAAGAAATCTAATGTTTTATGGGCCCCACTTCTGGAGACTATCTTGATTTTAGTCTAATTGTTTAGTCTAATTTTAGTTTCATTTTTAGTCTTAATTTTAGTATTTATCAGAAGGAATCGTTTATATGGTCTCTGTCCACATGGATTAAGAGGTTGGAAGGGGCTTTGACTGAGACCTCCAGGTCAGAGATTGACACACTGGACAATGGCGCTGTGGCCCCGAAAAAGACATCATGGAGCAGCTTAAAAGCCAACCTGGAAGCTTCCTAGCCTCGAATTAATAGGATTTTTTTTGTTTTTTGTGTTGATTAGCAGCCAGGTTGGCCTTTAGAAGCTTCATAATAACTTTTTTTAGATTCAAAGCTTGTCAACAGGCACACCCAGCTGCCCAGCTCTGACCTATGGCCTGAAGCAGGGCATCGGACCAAACCAAAAATTGCTCTGCACTAAAAACCGCTCCAAAACGCCAATTTTCTGAACTATAAAACGAACCGAAAACCTTTTACCTAAAAATGCAATGAATCGTGGCCGGAACCAAATCAACTAGTCGAAATGGGTTTGAACCTGTTCAAATGTTTCAATAAATAACGGTTTTGACCAAAAGTGTAAAGGAATAAGCTCTGAAAGATTCAGCGATTTTTTTGAGCAATCGATGTCTCGCTTTTTTGCAAACTGACTGCATAAAAAGAATAAATTTAATAATTCAATAATTTTTAAAAAGTTTTCAACTGAGGGGAGGAGCGCCTTTCCTATGTTTATATTTTTCTTTCATCAAGATTTTTTTTTTCAAATTGTACCGCTCCAAACTGGTTTATGAGTGTGTGAACGGGTTTGTTACAACCATTTTTGGTGTGAGAACCCGAACCACAAACTGATTTTTTCTAAAGGCGTGAACCGCAAACCTAGTTTTTCAAAAGGGGTGAACCGGGACCGAACCTGAACTGATTTTTACTGCGGTCCGATGCTATGGCCAGAGCTATTGCAGCATCTGCAAGACTTGTTTCTTCTCAACGATACTATTTAGGCTAATTTCTGTTACCATGTAACCAGTACATGGTAACAAAGTTTACCAATTTTTACCCATTTTCAATTTGATCTTTAAGTACTCAAATTAAGTAAGTAAGTTCTTTAAGTTTTTCAAAGTCCATTCCTTTTTTTAGTGCTGCTGGTGAACTTACATTTCTACTACAAGTTATTTTTAGTTTCTTCTTTTTGTAATTTCTTCATGTAACTGTACCGAAATTTGTCTCTTTTGATCTGTTTTCTATAGCGTCGCCAAGAAGAATTGGATAGGAAAGCCGCAGAGTTAGAAAGACGTGAAGAAGAATTAAAGAATGCCCCGTATAATGGCAAGTATTTTCACAGAATCATTTGTTTTAAGAAGAAATCATTAAGCCTGTCAATAAGCTATAACCTGCCTTGCATTCCAAAAAATTCAGGCAATCTTTCTAGATTATCTCACAAAACAAAATAAAATAATTTTTGCTCTTGATAAAACCGTAAATCTTTCCTTTAAAAAAAAAAAAAAAAAAAAAAAACGCTTCTTTTAAAAAAGACGATAACTTTTTTTTTTTTTTTAGGTCATTAAAAGTTCTGTTGGTATCAGTGTTTCTCGTCAATTCCTTTGAGTTGTTAGTTGATTGAAATACACCCTAATGCTCTAAGGTTTATTTCATTACCTATTTTATTTGGTTTTTCAATGTGTGGTTCTCTGAAATGCTTATTTTTTATTCAAATTTGTTTCTGATTTCAGTCCGGCGAAACAACTGGCCACCATTCCCCGACAACTTTTGCTTTCAACCCTGTTTTTATCAAGATTTCTCAATAGATATTCCCTTTGAGTTCCAGAGAATAGTTCGTCTGTTATACTATTTGTGGATGTGTAAGTAAAGTTTTATTTCTAATCGGAGACTAAAGTTTGTGTATCCTTTAAGCATCTAAATTTTATTTTTAGTTTATTTATTTTTTTTTTTTTTTGGCACTTTGGATTTCATTATTCGTAAATTCATAGGTCGCATAACTTTATTGCTTTTAATTTTCTATTTTCCTCCATCAACCTCCTCAGCACTTCACAAAAATTAACGTGTGACAAGAGAGTAGCATCACATATACCAATCAGTAGAGACCCGTTTTTTGTCCCATTTACTGCCCATCCATCCTGCTAACCGTTTCTCTCAATTCCGATGGAGCCCGATGGATTCCATCCGCTGCCCATCAATCCAGCGGCCTCAGAAAATTTTTCAAAAAAAGCACTGGGCTTGTTACTTTATGACAGTTCCAACCGTGTTTTCGGATTTTTGCTAGCTTCGTTAACAGCTGAGGAAAAAAAATGGGGAAACTTACTTTTCGAATGACCTCCTTTTTACGAAACAGCTCAAATGATAAATTGATTTTCCACAAACTTCCAATTCTTACTCATATTTATTTTTTGTACCTATTTATATATATATTTCTTCAAAGCAAATTATTACTGTTGATTCTCATCCTCTTGAATTTTGATTTTCAGATCATGCCTGTCTAATGATTATGAACATAATAGGAGGCCTGCTGATTGTCTTTCACACAGGCGAATTCACCGTATTTAGCTTGGGAATTATTTATCTAATCATATTTACTCCTTTTTCCTATTTGTGTTGGTTCAGGCCAGCGTACAAAGCTTTCAGGTTTGTTCATTCATCTATCAGATATTAGCCGTATTTTGCTTTGCCATCAAAAGCCGTTTGATGGTCATCGACACGTATTGCTTGTATTTTGCTTTTCCGATGGCCATCGGAAGGGGCGGAGCCTATTGTAAATAACTTTAATTTCACAATGTGGCAATGCTGTACCATCGAGCATTGGCCATCAACGTTGAACCGTTTGGCCATCGCTGATGACTGACCGTTCGTCGCGTGCTAAGCGGCCATCGGTGTAAAGTTACTCAATTTTAGTGCTTCTCTGTGATTCTTCAGAGGAATATCATCCCCGATAACTAAGCAAAATACGGCTATTCTATCAAACAAATTTAATTTAGTGACTGGGTTCATCACTTGGCAATCGTCTAATATGCTTGATTATTTGTACAACATTGGTCAATTTCGTTTTGTTGGTACATAATTTGAATGTCATTTAACATCATTTCATATCATGCTGATTTTTAATGGCTGAGTTTCTGGTCTCATTTTTGAGTGGAACCTTCTCTACTAGTAGCAGTGCATTAGCATATTCTATCATTCGGTTCAGATCTTTTCAGGGGACACCAAAATGCCGGAGTCAACGAAACTATTTCTAGCCAATCAGGAGCTATGGTTTATAGTTGTTTCTCATCATTGAGTTACTCGTCGGCCCCTACCTTGTAAGAATAGTACAAATTCTGAGGTTTGGGTGCAGCATCGTTGTCATCTATCGTTTCCAATCAAACAGTTTGGGTGCACAAAAAAATACACCGCCATTGGTTTGCATGAAAATCTTCACCCAAACTGAACAATAAAATGTGCTATTTTGATTGAGGAACGGAGTTTGTAACCATGATGCATCATATTTTCATCGCTTATTCTTTGTTTTGAGAATACTTTGATTGTCTTTCCTATTTACCCCTTTTTTTTATCCAGTCCAGTCATTCCCTGTGAAATATCAGCATAACAAACCACCGTATTTGGGCGACTGGACTTTTCTACGTGGGAAAAAAAAGCCGGTAGAATTTATCATCTGCATAGCTGATTTTGTAGTCTGCTATCAAGTATGGTAAATGCAATGTACCTTGTGGTAAATTAAGATAACCTGTCGGTACATTTCACCACAAGGTATGTTGCATTTGCCATATGACCGTAAAATTTACCATACTTGATCACAGACTCCAAAATTAGCTATGCAGATGGTAAATTTTACATATTTTTTTTTCCATGTACTAACACTACTACTGATGTTCTATTCTGCCGTGCTGAGGAAGAACGCCGTATCTCCACTGCACATGAAATCGAGTATTACGCGTTCAAAGTTAAACGCATGACCCTCCCAACTGGTTTCGATTTTGGCACGTTTTCGTACATAAATCGATTATATGTATCTTCACTTGAATTTTTATTGTTGCAAAAGGGTGCCAAGTCAAATATTTTTGCTCCAAATAACAAAAGATCAAAGGAAGGTCGCAGACACGATGGACATACGGCTTTTTCCCCGTCTGGCGGGGCATGCATTGTTGTGTAAAGGGTCGCCGAGGAAGCGCCCGATACACAGGTAGAACGCCGCATCTCCACTCAGTTCGGCTGGAGATACTGCATTCTGCCCGTGTACATGGCGCTTACGGTGTTTCTCCTGAGTGAAGGTACCGATTTCGGCGTACTTATGGCAGGCAGCCCCTCTATATCTCAGAAACTAATAGAGATAAGTGAATTCTGATTTCACCACGATAAAGTGCATGTCAAAAATAGTACATTTCCGTGTCTAACTCAATTTTTTTATTTTTGGCTTTTACGGCGTTCTTCCTTAGCACGGCAGTATTGTCTCTAGTATTTTTCTATTTCAGCTCATCACTCATTTTATTTTTTTTATTTGTCTTTTTTCAGGAATGACAGCTCTGTCAGTTTTATGGTCTTTTTTTTCATGTTTTTCTTTCAATTTATTTTAACCACAATACACAGCATCGGAACTCCAAATTCAGGAACGTGGTAAGTTTACTTTACCAATTTCCTTCCTTAAATTTTTAATTTTCCTTTTTACTTTCTCACTTTTAACGAAAATAGAAACTGAGAAAGTATTGCGATGGCTCAGCTGTCTGTATCCCAGCATAACTTTTGAACCAATGCTCCATATGCATCCAATTTTTTCAGAGAAGTTGCTTTCAACATTCCCCAGAGGGAATTTTTTGGGTTTTTTGAAATTTTAGATTATAAGCAAGTTATGGAGAATGAAGGTTTCTCATGGGTAAAATCAATACCATCTAATTCCATACCTGGTCACAGGGGTTTGAGGTTATGTAGCTAGGTTGTCTACTTTTACATTGGCTCTTATGGGAGGTAGTGGATTTTTTGCAGTTTTCGACATTTTTCGGTCATTTGGAGGCCGAATTGACGCAAATGGCCCTCTTAGTGAATTACTCCCCTTAATGTTCTTAACATTTTTCAAAAAAAAAAATTTTTTTTTTTTGAAAAATGTTCAGGACATCAAGGGGAGTATTTTACTAAGAGGGTCATTTAACTGAATTCGGCCTCCAAATGACCGAAAAATGTCGAAAACTGCAAAAATCCACTATCTCCCATAAGAGCCCATGTAAAAGTAGACAACCTAGTTACATAACCTCAAACCCCCTGTGACCAGGTATGGAATTAGATGGTATTGGTAAAATGGGTAAACATAGGAAAAATTGGAATACTTGAAGTGTAGCTGTTTGAATTTTGATGAAAATTTGCAAAACAAATTCTGCAACCAGCCTACTGTAAAATTAACCCCATAAGGGGGGGTCTAGGGGGCTCCTTCAGAATATTATAGAAGGGTCTGTGGGTCTCCCCAGGATATTATGGGGGAGTTTAGGTTTCTCTTCTAGAATATTATAGGGGGTCTGGGGGTCTCCCCCAGAATTTTAGAGGGGAGATTTTGGGGGGGGGTCCCCCAAAATAATTTTGACGTGAGAAAGTGTTCGAGGGGTATTCCTTCAGTTTATTTTGCTTTTTTGTCGTGTCAGACAAGATCCACAATTGAGACATTTGATACAAGAAGGGCGTATCTGCAAAATGTCCATGTTGAGAAAAACGCATTTAAAGTTTAAAAACGTCACTGTTCCAATCCCTTTCATGGAAATGTATCTGCGTGCCACTTAATGTAAAATCATTGTATCAAAGTCAAGCTTGGTACACTTATACTTTAAGGTGTAAGGAAGCGAATGAGCAATTTTACACAATAAGGGCGTATGGCACCAGACGCTCTTCTTGCATGAAATGCCTCAACTAAGCATTCTGTTTGAAACTTTAAGCTGAGTCAAAATAAATTTCTTCAAGTATAATTGACATCCTAAAAGAGGAAGGTGTTGTTTGTGAGACGATGATAGTAGTGAAAAATATGTGATCAGGCGTGGCCAAAGATAAGATAAAAGCATGGGCTAGCAAGTGAACATGAAGTGGGGGGGGGGGGGGCAGGAGGCCAGGGAGGCCAGACACCAAATCTTCATAGCTGTTAGCTGATGCAATGAATCCACTCATGAACTCTGCTGCCTAGATTCTTTTTTTACACAAGGAGTGTAGTAACAAGTACTGTAATTTATTTAGATTTTTGTGATGCCTATTTTCATGAATGGATTCCATTATTTCCTTTTCGAATTTAAATTTTGAAAGTAAAATTTGTTTGTTTCCATGGAAACAGAACGGAGGAGACTGACAACTCTGTTGATTCGAGCCTCTGATCATGGTTATAGCTCGTTTCAGAAGTGTAGGCGCACCTAGACCATAATCTTTGGCGAATTCCCAATTTTTATTCCTTTAAATCAAAACAGAACTTGCCTCCGACTTAGAACTTTTGATTTTAAAGCGTTCCTCAATAAAAAGCTGACGCTCAAAGTCATTTTCATTACTTCTCACCCTCTAACATAAGAAAAAGTGTTGAAAAATTCCAGAGATCAATGGTCTAGGTGCGTCTACACATCTGAAATGACCTCTATGTGTAATTCCTTGAGATATAACCTCAAATACGTCAACTTTGCTCAAACCTTGAGTTCTTCAACCTTTTGACTTTTTTATGTTACAAGTTCCTTTTTTGAAATCAAATTAAAAGAGCCTCTTTGCATAAAATTACTTCAAACACTTTAAAGTAGCGTAGTTAAACAAAATTTTTAAAAAATAATGGAATTCCAGAATATGCATAAAACATTTTTTTGAATTGAGAACGTTAACATGTTCACTGCCAGACCATTTTTGCTAGTGTTACGTACCACGCCAAACTGTTTTATTTAAAATTCCCAAGAAGAAAATTCAAATGAAAAAATTTTGCTGAAAAAAGGGTCAAACAAAAAAGTTTTTGCGTGCATTCTTCTCGCTACGCCATGCCGGTCAAAAAAATGAGTACTTATGTTTGGATCTGCTGGCTGGCGGCGCTGCAAGGAAACTTTTGTTCTCTGTATTGCCAGCTGAAGACGGGCCACATACGACCAGCACTGCAGAGTGTGTAGCGTCACCGTCTGTCACATATGACCGGCGCGGCGAGGCAGTGAACGTATTAAAGAACCTCACTCAATCAAAAGTAACGGGTTCTTTCATGTTCCATCGTGTTCCATGTATGAATAAAGTAGCCTCTCGACATGACCTAATATTGAAGAAAGAAGAGATAATAAGGTAGAGGGAGAAAAAAATTGGGATAACCCCCCCCCCCCCCCCTCCTCAGAAATTCATTCTGCTTTTACACTTTTTCTAACTGCTGTAGCACTGACACAAAATTCCTCAGCCTCCATCTGTGGAGCTCAAATTAATTATAGCAACGTCCTTTTGTTTCAGTGGAATATTCACTGCACTCAGAGTTTATGACTCTTCGCCCTCGGGTGTCGTGACTGGAATACTAGTTTTCTTGATTGCCCTTGGTTTCTGTTCAGCCGCTGCTATGGACCTGATTTTATTATCAAAGGTACTGTCTTCAACTGTTTTTTTTTTTACCTGTGTTCAAACTGTTTGAATGTGTATTAAATCAAAGTAATATTCTTAACAACATTAGTGACGCGTTCTGACAAAATTGACCCTGTCTTTACGTGGAGGAAAATTTGTGATATTGGTACCCTCCCACAGGAGAAGTTATGGCGAATTGTTCAAGACCAGAAATGTGCGGAAATTAAAAAAATTGACGGAATGGAGGCGTTTTGAAGTTTTTAATAGAAATAATGTAATTTTTGAAATAAATGGAGCAAAAATTTTGATAGTAGAAAAATCCTCCAAAAAATGCATTTTTACGATCTTTATGGGCTGAATTATAATATAAACTTTCATGTAGTTACTCTAAAGGTCACTAGAGAGCGTTTGGCATCAAAACATGAAATCCCATAATTTTGATCTCAGCATCTTATTTTTGCTCTCTTGAAAATTTTGGTTTATGAAGATAAAGTCAATTTCATTGACATTTGTAATGCGTCACCTGGGGACTTAGTTTCACCCTCACAAAAATTTGAATGATGATATCTCTGGATCGAGGAGTATTCAGCAAACATTTTAGCGCCAAGAATGTTGACTCTTGCTTGTTCTACACGAGTTGAAGATTTACACTGTCTCGCTTGCACCCACTGAAGAGATATCCAAAATCTGTTCTCAAAATTACGATTTTATTCTGGAACCAGTTTGGGTGGTTGATGACCTAAAAAATCCATCCCAAGCTTTGAACAACCTAAAATATTTGAGATCTTTAGAAGCATCCAAAAAAAGTGCACCCGAGTTAAGAAAATAATCAATACTCTTAAAATATTTAATTTCAGATCCATCGTATTTATCGTAGCTCTGGTGCTAGTTTTGCCAAAGCCACGCAAGAATTCACCACTGAATTCTTAAGTAATGAACATGTAAGAGGTATGGCGACGACTGCAGCCACTTCAGCCGTCAGATCACAATTTCAAGCAGGACAGCAGCAACCGCAGCAGCAGCCGGACAGACGTTACTAAAGAGTGTTCTTAAAGTCTCAGGTATACACGTTCATCCGTTAGTATTTTAATCACTGTTGTTAATTTATCATAAATAACTGATATTTGTCTGATCGATTCCGAGTGATGCCCTTTTTTTATGATTAAATTGGGCAATACAACTACTCCTGCAGGCGGATCCTTGAAATTCTCGACTTTTGGACTGGAGAAGAATGGTAGAGCTCGTTTCAGAAGTGTAGGCGGACCAAAACCATAATCTTTGGTGAATTTTCAACTTTTATTCCTTCAAATCAATACCGAATTTGCCCCTGACTTTATTCTTTTGTGTTTAAAGTTTTCCTCATTGAAAAGTGAACACTCAATTTCATTTTTATTCATTTTCATCGAGTAATATCAAAAATAATGTTGACAAATCCCAAAGATGATCGTTCTAGGTCGGCCTACACTTCTGAAACGAGCTCTAACCCTCGAGCGGTAGAGACCAGTAATGTGGTTGCCACGTCTAGTCAAAATACAGAATGTATCTAATTGGTTATCAGATGCTCAAAACCGTCCGATGAATAATTAGATGAATTCTGTATTTTGATTGGACATGGCAACCACATAACTTGCCTCCACAAATCACCAGTTACCATTCTTATCTAGTCTATCCAAAAAATGGGAATTTCAAGGATTGGAGTAACGAGTGGAGTAAGGATCATTTCACATTTAAATTTATGATAGCTCTTATCCAGTCGATCCAAAAGTTGGGAATTTCAAGGATCGGAATAATGAGTAGAGTAATGAGTGGAGTAACGATCATTCGCTATTTGAATTTATGATAACTCCTATCCAGTCGATCCAAAAGTTGGGAATTTCAAGGATCAGAGTAATGAGTAGAGTAACGAGTGGAGTAACGATCATTTTCTATTTAAATTTATGATAGCTTATTACTAGAAGGTAACCCATCATCAGGCTACGTCTTCTTTCTTGAACAGAAAAATTAGTAGCTGAATAAATGAATGACTAACTTAATAGACAGGCACATAAAAACAAGTTGAAAATGCGAGTGAATAAGTGTATGTCCGAGGACATAAGTTTATTAGCCAGTGTAAAAGACTGCTGTCAATTAAATTTAATCATAGAAAGTCAAATAACAAACTAATAAATAAAGAAATAAATAAATAAAATTAAATTTGATGAGTACTTGGGCCCATCATTGGCCCATAATTTTTCAAAGTTATCTGAAACTAACTAAAACGTTTTTGAATGCTTGAGACGCCTCAGAATAGAGGCACCATTTTATCGTTTTAAAATTAAAATCCCTAATTTCGTCAAGTTAAAATGGAAATCTCACCGTAAAAAATGGGGGTTTTGTCAAGTTCAACTTCGATGTTGTTAGCTTTTTTTCAGGGATGTGTCAAAATTTTGTTCTTTCTTTTTATTTTTTGTATTATTCTGTGCTGCAGTGCTTGAATTTTTTTTAAATTAGTTTTGCAGGTAGCCTACCTCTAGGAGTTGTCTGACATTCTTTTTGTCCTCAACGATTTTTATTTTGTATTAAGTTACTCTCAAAACCGTAACTGTAATCAGTTTTGTTTCTTCTTTTTTCAGGTTCAAAAATGCAAAATTTTGAGACTGAAAATAATTTGACGAGTTCTTAATTATTCGACCTGTGTCGATCTCCGCAGACTGTGTCATCGTGTTGTGTTGCCAGCGGTTTAAACGCCCATCCTATCCTTTTTCCTTCTCTTTACTTTTAGTCGATTCTTTTTTTAGATTCATCATTGTCTCTTCTTTACTTTACTTCCCTTCATTCATTGGCAGCTGTTATCTGCTTCTCTCAATATCAACCCACAATGCAATGCAGAAGAACTTCACCGTGGCACTTGTCTTATGAATGTCGTTAATCAAGATATCTTTATAATTGTCTTCAACACGACTGCTTTTTTAGATCTCTTTGAGATTTCAGCAATCATTTTTTAAGGCAATTCCTCTTGTTATGTTCATTCTATCAATTAATGTGTAACTGGAATCAGTTAGAAATATGAGTGTTTTCAAAATATTGAGCAGATGAGTATTCGGTTGAAATTCAGAGAGGTCTGAATGTTAAACTCCCAATAAAAAGCTGGAAATGTTGAGTTTCTTTTGACGTTACTGATTAATTATTAGAACACTGATTATATTTACCGATCGCTGCAATTGATCAGCATTTTTAGTCCTTCAATATTTTTGACTTTAATTTGGATTTTTTTTTTGGTGAGTTTGTTTAGCATAGACTGTCCATGAGCTTCTTTTGAGTGCTTATTGTTCAAATTTTTCAGAAATACTCAAATATTTGTCTGACTTCAGTTAAAATTGGATTGATTTGCTGAGCATTGGCAAATATAGGAGTGAGGAGTCACTTTAAAACTTGCAAATGGATTGATCCTCGAAAAGAAAACCAGCATGAAACCAGCATCAGTTGTGTTCTTCTGGAAATCTCATTTTCTAACCATATTGCTGATTTTATGGAACGAGCATTCTTCTGATGTTTTATGGTCCATTGGTCTAGAGGTCACTTCAATAGTATGCCAGTATTGCCAGTTCTTATTGAGCGCAAATAATTTAATTTCTTTGTAAGATGTTCAGCTGCCTCACACTATCATTTCAGATCGATGCTTGCCTATTTACGCGCTAAATTATTCATTCTCTACTCTTATTTAGAATGTAATCCACAGTCGCATAACTTTTGCAATCAGCAAAATATTGATGGCTGCAAAGATTATGTGCAGTTGTAGATTACGATCCGAATCCTGTATTCTTTTTTTGAATTGAGATCAATAGTAGCCTGCGATGACTTCTTGGGCAACTGCCTTAACCCGTCTTGGTTGATAGTGTGACGAGGGCCTTTGATCCTTAGGTCTATCTCCCACGTCTGTTAAATGGCTTTTGCCAAGTTTCTTGTATCATACAAGTTGAAGTACAGCTCAATAAACGTACAATCTACCTGGCACGGTGCACTTTAAATATCTTTGGAACATCGCCTTTTTTTAAAGATTTGCATTTAACCAGTCAGTTTCAAGCCTGTTTTGAAAAGGAGATTAGATATATCAATATTTACCTTGTGTTTGATGGATATTTGTTTGTATATATTGTTTGTTTAATTGGGAAACTTGTAGGTTTAACTGTTAACTGTTTTTAACCTTTTTGTGTCATTGAATAATTTTGGTGTATTTTGTGTTACTCGAAAAAATCAGCCAACCACTGTTTTCAAAACATAACATTCCCTCACCTTTCTTCTAAATTGATTTACATTTTATGTATCAAATGGAAAACTTCAAGGCATTTTTTTTTTTTTATTTTGAGGTCGCTCCTTTATCTTTTTCTTCGATTCATATAATCTTTGACAAGTAAGGGGTATAGAGTGCTGGAAAATTATCTAGTACCAACAATGATCTTAGATACATTCTTCTTAATTTATTGAATGTGCATCAATTTATTCTGTATTGAAAGCTTTACTAATCAGCGCAAGGTCAATCTGCCCTCTTTTTCAATAAACAAGTTCAACTCTCACTCTTTGTGTTTATTTCATGCTAATGCTGGTCTGTTGATCACAAGTCTTTAGAGTTTCATTCAATTGATATAACTTGTTTTATTTTCAAAATGCAAACTTACTATGTACTCTTAGGGGACAAAGATATCTGGCCAGGATATGCAATATGCTACGCACAAGCTACCGTGAAATACATGTATTAGGTGTGTTGCATATTGCATTTTCTGATCATTGTATGATTTTCCCCTGTGAAATTGTGAGTAACAATCGCTTTTGGACGTACGCCTTTGAATTTTTCGTTAAATGGAAAAGTGCCAAAATTGCCTAAGGCCTTTCTTTCATCAAAGTGTACAACTTAAGTTCAATGCTATGTTCAAAGGTACTAAATACATACCTCCAATCCTGCGATTCTGCTCTTGCTGAAAATCAAAGAAATTTGTCTTAACATGTTGACTGACTTTGGGTTTATCGGTATAATGCCCAAGGGTATTTTTTTTAATTTTATTTCCGTTCATTTGTTAACGCTTTTTTTTATTTTTTTTTCTGTTTTTCCTTTTTTTATTTTCCGTTTTTTTCTGATTTATTTTTGTTTTGACGGCCTCCTAAACCCAACGCGGCACTGCCGGAACTCCTGAGTGTCAGACCTATGAGCCCGACGCGGCAGTCAACGTGTTAAAAATTTCAGAAACTTCCTTTCAGTTTTGAATTTCGGCTTTTTTTTCCGAAACTTTATTTGAATTTCACTGCAGGACAAAAGTTTACATTTTCATCAGCAAGGAAGCTTCTAGATACCTGGAGGATATTATCTGGGGGAAAGAAAGAAAATATTGTTTGGGAACATACTTGATGCCTGTCTGCTTCTAACAAGTACCCTACAAAATTGAAAAGAATTGAACATTTCACTATCTGTTATTTGCTGTAAGTCTCAGCAAGAAGGTTGTGTTTTTTCTATTTTTCTTGTTTTAGTTTTTTATCACTGTCTCTGAGTTTATCCACTTTCTTGATTTTATTTCTAAATGTTTATTTTTTTTAAAAAAAAAAAAAAAAAAAAGGCTTTATAGTCAAAGCCGAAGAATGTGTACTTTGATTCTTCTCTGCAACATCAAGGTAGAGGAGAAGGGAAAAAAATAAAAATAAATGATAATATGAATCCTAAAATGGGGCTCTTGCAAACTTTTGCTGTGAGTAAATAAAGAGTCCAATCTGACATAAAAACCAGTGAAAATCAGGAAAATCACTTTAAACAGCCTAAAATTGAGTAATAAACTCACGAAACTGCTGTATTGACAAGATCGTGCAGGTATCGTGGGAGATTTCTTATGGAAACACAGAGATATGTCTCAAATTAGATAGGAATCTCCCTGGATACCTACGTCTCCGCCATTAAGCCCGATTCTGAGAGTGAATTTTGTGATTTTTTAGTGTACTCAATGTCTTTTTTACAGGTTTTCATGCAAGAATCAACTCTTCGAACACCTGTAGCTAAAGTTTGCAAGAGCCCCATTGGAGAGAATTTTAAGTTATCAAAGACTGTTTGATTAATTGATAAGGAGTGAAAATGCTTTGTTATTGTTAAAAATGAGTCAGTACTTGTAACCTAATCTTGGTAAGCATTTTCCGTGGGCTCATTCAAAGATTTTCTTGACTCAAGCTCCGTTTTAATTTGCAAAAATCTTCCATCCCTTGGAGGTAAAAGAACTGTGTACTTAATTATGACAATAAATCGCGGGAAAGTTGCCGTTGCTAACGTGGGACAAGCACTAACTTTTAAATCATACTTGATCAGAATTAGAGTCTCTTGAAAAACTCCGTTGTTTTTTGAATAATTTTTCAGAAGAATCAACAGGGGCGTGCTGTGGGGGGGAGGGGGCATGTGGGTACCCTTGCCCCGGGCGGCACTCTCGGGGGGCGGCAAAATCAGGTTGAACAACCAAAAAAAAAAAAAAACAAAGGTTATCAAATCTCAAAATGAATTTCAGAGGGCGGCGAAATCAGTGTGTAACAAGCCAAAATAAAAAAAAAAAAAAAAAAAAAAGGTCATCAAATTTATAATTTTGTTCGCGGAGGGCGGCAAGATTGCATTCTTGCCCCCCATTTCTGGAAACCACGGCACGCCCCTGAGAATCAATTCTCCTAACTTCCGTGACTGATGTCGTCAACACATTCATTAAGTATGTGAACAAATTCTCTGGTGTTCATGGGACCAATTTTCAATTTATCTTTTCTTGAAAAATGAAAATGCGTCGACCGCTTCCAATTAAAAGATGTAAAAAAGGTGTAGAACACGTTCTAAAACTCCACCTAAAGCCTAAACCTAAAGCCTAAAGACTAACCTAAAGCCTTGAATTAGGGTAACCTCGAAACACATAACTTCTTGTAATTTGGCGTTATGCTTGTGTGTTAGGAGTCTTGGGAATCTTTGAGTTCATCATGTCCTCTTATTTAGTTATTTATCTCAGCTTAAATTATAGTTCTTATTTATTATTAATTAATAATTATGTTATAATCATTTTATGATTTATTGTTCTTAATTTATATTTTTTCTAAAAGTTTCCTTCAATCTCTCGTTTCTTCATTTTAATCTTATCTTCCCTCTTCGCATTTCCTTTTTTGTATCTCGAGACATTATTAACCAATTGGTCAATTAATTAGTCAATCAATTTTTTTGGAACAAGATTGTTACTTTCGTATCATTAATCAATTTTTTATCCACCACCATGCAATGGTTCTCTCTTTTTAGAATGAGCTCATAGCCGGAAGTAAACTTTTATGTATCTGAAGGGAAATCAGAGAGGGAAAGCCTATTGGGCTAGCTATTGGCAGAGCTTCAATTGGGGGGGGGGGGGGGGTTGAGCTATCCCCATGGCTGACTATCAGTTGAAGCTGGAATGCCTTGTCTAACCGAGTGAGTGGGTAGAGTGATTTTTGTTGTTGCTTGGTTTGTATAGGAAAGGAATTAATATTTTATCTTTCTTCCCATATGTTTTACTTTGCACCCCCACTTTTATTTATCTCATGAAGCGTAACTAACGTTCACTATTTAAACACTCCTCCACTACTTTATCACAGAGACAAATAGAGACCCTGCACAAAGCTTGTGACAGGTGTCCACTTTTCTGGCTCAATTTTGGTCGGAACTCATCGAAACAACAGCCATCATTCGCCTATTGTTGACTGATGAGTGCGTAGTTTGCATTTGCCAAGCAAAACCTGTTTCCGGGACCGCGGACTAATCACAGCCTTTTTTTGGGCTCACCATCGAACATTAGACGAAGGTTGATTGTTGAAGCCGGTGAGTCCCGACAAAAGTAGTTCACAAAAAGTGGACACAGCGCGCAACCACAGGAAGAATAGGGAGTGCACGGTCTCTATTTGTCCCTGCCTAATCATTAAGGTAGAGGTTATTTCAGAGGTGTAGGCGTACCTAGACCGATACTCTTTGGAATTTCTCAACGTTATTTCTCATATAACATAGTGAAAAAAAAAATAAATGAAAATGACTTTGAGTGTTGACTTTTCATTGAGGAACCCTCTAAAATCAAAAAAACCAGGTCGCAGGCAAGTTTTGTTTTGATTTGAAAGAATGATAATTGAAAATTTGCGAAAGATTACCAGTCAAGCAGTGACGGCTTGTGCAATTTGGCATCCCTCCATTTGATTTTATGTAAAGCAATCGATTTGATAGCTAAGCAGCACCTCACCAACAATCGATTGTTACACTTTTATTAAAGTGGAGGAAGGACTTTGTTGCCAGACTGCGTGAGTCATTACTGCTGAACCGACAATCTTTGGCAATTTTTTAATTTTCATTCCTTCATATCAAAACAAAAATTGCCTGTGATCTGGACCTTTTAAATTATTTATTTTAGAGCGTTCCGCAATGAAAAGTTAACGTTCTATTGTTTTTAGAATGTAATATGAGAAATAACGTTAGGAAATTCTAAAGATCAGGGGGGTGCCGTAGGGGGGGGCATGTGGGTAGTACCCTTGCCTCGGGCGGCAAAATCAGGGTGAACAACCAAAAAAAAAATTAAGGTTATCAAATTCCAAAATGAATCACCAAAGGCGGCAAAATCAGTGTGTAACAAGAAAAAAAGAAAAAAAAAAAAGAAAAGAAAAAAAAAGGGAAGGTTATCAAATTTATAATTTTGAGGGGCGGCAAGATTGCATTCTTGGCCCCCCTCTCTGGAAACCTTGGTACTCCCCTGCTGAAGATTATTAGTCAAGGTGAGGCTGTACACTTCTGAAACAAGCTATAATAGACCTGTTTAGTGTGACGTCATGAAAAAAATTGGTTCCAAACAAATCCTCCGTCTCACTCGCTCTCGTGGGTATTCCCATAAGAAACACGATCCAAATTTTCAAATACAAATTTGTGCTAGTCAACAACAAGTTCTCTCAGATTTTATTACACCATTGGAACTACCTACCTAAAAATATGAGCATGCTACAACAAAATTTTTGAAACATCTCGCATTAATGTACAATCACAGTTATATCGAAGAAAGTCCTATGTTTTGTCCTTTTCATCCTCACAGTTTCTTATGGGCACAAAGTTCTAGGATATAGGCTCATCGGCACCATAACACCATGTGTTATACCTCGAACAAGCTTCGATACGAAGAGAGTTAAGGATGATTGAGTGTCATGGCGGTGATACTCCCATAAGAGACCGTTAGTAAGACAAGGACAAAACATAGAACATCTTTCGGTATAACTGTGATTGTAAATTCGCTTGTGATCTTTTAGGAATTTTGTTAGGGTGAAAAGATACTTTAAGGTACGTGGAATCTAATGGTGCGATAAAATTTGAGAAAACTGGTGGTTAACTAGCATGAATTTGCGTCCAAAGATTTGGATCTGATTTCTTATGGGTAAATCCACGAGAGTGAGCGAGACAGATCATTTGTTTGGAACCAATTTTGATTGTGACGTCATCACTAAACAGGTCTATTAATCTCAAATGACTTAATCATCAACGTACAAGTTAAATTCACTGCATTTATGCAAGAAAATTAAGCCTAAGCTTCAGCAAACAATGTTTTAAGAGGATAGAATTGAATTTTTATCAAGTATGCAATCTTACTGTGCACAACATGAATTCTATATGAACACTTCCTTGTGCCTTTCCATCCTCTCAAATATATTAAATAATATCTTAACACAATTTTTTTCCTCATCTTGAAGCTCCATTGATTTCAATCTTTAACTTTGAAAAGTTTCAATCCAGAGCTCGAAAGTCTGTCAATGACTTCTGCTCAGGGTTTCCATTTGGAGCTCCATAAATTGAGTCGTTCTTTGGAGAAACCACGTATATACATGTACGTGGTTTTACCGGAGAACCAGAATTGTGAATTCTCATGCTCTAAGATGTCCAGGCATACATAATTTGTAAGGGTTCATGGGTAAAATGAACCATTCATGATTCGTTTTTATCACCTATATCGGTGTGCTGGACAATTAATATGGCAAGAAAGTATGAATTCTCAAAAGCAGGAGCCGCCACTGCCAGAATATTATAATAGTAAAGTTGATCTTTGCAGAAACCATGTATAACGTAGGTATTGAGTTATTATTATTCTCCTATCCTGTTTTCAATGTAGTATAATTTTACCCGTCTGTATGCTGATTTTCAAGAGAATGCCCTTTCTAATGACACTTAGTGTTTACTAAATCAGAACGATAGAATTATAAATACGCGCAATCAAGCTTTAAAATGTGTTTTTCTCAATGTAGCATTTTTCAATATACGTGGTTTCTCCAAAGAATGACTCAATTGTTCTACTCCCACTTTTATTTTCAAAATTTCATTTACTATCTTCCTATCCTACTCTGGGTAGAGGTATTTGGATAATTTGCATCCGTATGCTGGGGTTGGTCCAGGAATTTGTCCTTTCTCTTCACCTGTTTAAATGCATGTGTTAGAAAAGGATAGGAGAAGGGGCCATCACGAGCCCTTAGCCTGAATCTCTGTCCTCTTCTAACGCATGAGTCCTTATCCTGGAGGAAGAGAAAGAGGAAGACAATTCTTGATCCGCCCTTATCTATGCGCCCAGTCAGCTCAGATTTGTTGTTCATGCATGTACAAAATGCCTGTCAAAAATATGTGCAGTTTTGATGTAAATGTAAATTTAGGCTCCAGCTTACTAAACCTATGATACAGAATTGAAATCAAGGTAGAACCAAAAATGTACTGTAAGGCTACGTAGATAGTTCATCAGTTAATATTGTAAGTACTTAATGAACTGAAATCAGTAATAAATAAATCTCAAATTAACAAAGAAATTTTCACAATTTTCTCTTTTATTTGAATCCTACGTAAAATGCTGAAGAATCCTTTCGTAGCTCCTTAAAGAATTGCAGTGAATAAGAGCTGTGGCTCAAACTTGTGATTTTTACAAGGAATGAGTAACTAAAAATTAAAGGGCTCGTTAAAAGCCATGGAGGGGGGGGGGGCTTCTTGAAGAGGTATTTCATGATCCATGAGGGATTCGGTATTTCGCAAACACAAAAATTTTTGCGGAACCATTTGGAAAATGTCAAGCCCTAAAGAAGGGTGTGCGATATTTTTGAATCTGCGGTCCAGCTGAATAATAATTTCTAGTCCTGATGAAGGTTTTAACTGCATTTTTTCTGTCTTATTCCTCTTGCGTTAACTTCTTACCCTCCTTCTCTCTTACAATTTAGGGTCGCTGCTCCCAAGATTTTGAAAGTGGTTAGTATTTTAAAGGGGGTTGGGTAAATACTCTCTAGCGAGCTAAGAATCAGGGACTTCTTTAGACACTTGGGAACAGCAAGGATTTAGGAAGGTCCGCAATTTTAAAATTTCGCGGTAATACCTTAAACATCGAGCCAATCGAGCCAATCAGACCTTCCGTTGAATGGTGCACTCGGCACCGGTCTGTGCGGTTGATGTTGAGCTAATGCCTGTTGATTGTTGACATTCATATGTTTTCAAAAATTTCAAATTTTTCAACAACGAACACACCTTTAGTCTTTCAATTTCAAATAAAAGTTAGTGATTAAGTATCAAAGTTGCTCTTGACACAGTGTCTCTCTCTAAAATTTCATTTTTTCTTCGCATTTCTGTTCTAATTTGAAATAAAAAAATATGAAAACTGTTGTTCATGTTGAAGTTCTCAGGCAAGAAAGAAGGTTCGTTGAACTCTCATAACCCTAAAAAATGTGTGCTCTGTCTCAAGTTTCAAGATACGATACAGAAAACTTCCCTCCCTTTTGGTGTCACATTGTTGAGAAATAACGACCATTTCAATCTGTAGATCTTGATCTGTACTTCATATTTTCTCTCATTGCAAAGTCTCCTCAGCCCTCAGCAATTTGTCTTACGTCTTCTAGTTTAAGCATGCTGAATCTAGGGCCTTCTATAAATGCCCTATTCCAGACTTCAGGGGAACTCATCATGCGTTGAATTTCTTGAGTGGGCCAAATTTTCATAACCAAATGATTAGCAGCAATCAATTGAAGTTTGACCGTCTCATGAAGCAAATTTTGTTAAGTCTCTAGGTCCCATTTTAAGTAACCAGGTTTTGCAATCGTAGGAACTTGTGGGAGCCATTTATCAACGAGGTGATTTAAAATTCAAATGTTCCCCCGGTTACCTAGTCCTCCAGTAACTTGTCTGACAACCCACCTCCAGAGGTAGGTCTCGAATATTGGAATCAAGTGGTTCCTAGTCACTTTTACTAGTCGGTTCCCATCGGCACAGCCAGCTGTCAGAACTTGGTGCTCATAACACAGCAGCTTTTGCAAAGTGTTCCTCTAAATCCTGCTGGATGACTGACAGACCGTACCATTTCCTTGCAATTGTCAACCGGTCCAAGAAGCTTTGAAGATCATGCAACTGTTAGATCGGTTGAGCGCCATCAGAGAAACAAATGCTACTTTTGTTTCTGATTTGATAATTTTTCTAGACCTATCCAAGCTTACTATATTCAATGTTTGGGAAAGCTCATCTCTTGCAAATAATTAAAACTTGCCGCCCTTTTTGCCTTTAGAGCTGTCCTTTACTCTTTGTGTCTGTTGCGATATCTTTGATGAGACAGTACTTTTTTGATAGATTATCATTGATTTTTTGGACACACCGAAGGTCTACCTAAAGTCTGCCTGTCAAATCTATTTTGTAACAAGAGTGATTGTTTTCAGCACCGTGCCTGAAGGAGATTTGAAGTCTCGGGTCATTGAAGAGTTGAAAACTCTTGGAGGAATTGTACCGTCATCAGTGATAACATCTTTCAAGGATCCAGACCTCCAAAATCATGTTGAAGAGATTCGTGTTGGCGAAGTTTTCAACTCAAATGTTGAAAATATGGAGGTATTATTTCCACATTTCATTTGCAAAAAAAATAAATAAACAAATAAAAGGTTTTTAATCAATGGAAAAATACTGGAAACATTCTCATTTTAAGAGCAACAAGGAAGATAGCGTAGTTACAGTTGCCTACGTACAGTTACGTATGGTTGTATATAACATTTTCTGAAGTCAATCTACCACGTATCACCTCATTCTACTTCTGTAGAACCAGTGCTCTTATTTGATAAAATTTCTTGGGGGCCATCTTGACTAAAGGCCAGACTTCTAACTGTTACTGGGTCATCTGATGCAAGTGGATTTAAGTTGAAGAATGCTTGTTCGAAGATAGATTGCTAGAGTGATTGATAGATGGATAAATAGATCAATAAATAAATATAAGTCGCAATGGCATCTCTAAAATAAAATTGTATTCTACTATTACTTCTACTACTTACTAAATACAGTGAAAGCTCGTGGTGTGGAACCTCCATCAAGTGGAATTTCTCGCTAATAGGAATTTTTTATCTGCACTTTGAAATCTCCCATAAGAACAATAAGTCAAAAATTACATTACAACAATCTGGTCAGAGAGGAATTTTGTTAAGTGGAATCTTTTGTTGTGTGGAACTAAATTTTCAGCACGGTCAATTAGTTTTGTTTTGTGAAGTAGAAAAAAGTGCTGAGGTAGCATCAAAAATATGCAACGCAATTTAGACTAGACCTAGAGACGTTCTATGCGAATTTTGTGATTTTGGCTATCCTCTAATTTTGAAGGTGAGCCCAGGTCAAAATTCGAGGGAAGCAGGTCTATTTCTTATTCACAAGTGTGACTACCAAATTGTCCTGAAAAAGGCATATTTTCCTTGAATAATTTGTTTAGTGGAGTTTTTCAGATTTTTTGGAAAAATTTGACTGACCAAATCTTCCTAAGTGGAACTTTCATTAAGTGGAAATTTAATCATGGTAGGACGGAAGTTCCACACTAAGAGCTTTCACTGTAGATAAATAATTAAATAAAAATATGATTAAATAGATAAATAAATAAATAAATGAATAGAGGATTTAATAGGTTTAAATAAATAAATAATCAAACCAATCAACCAACCAATCAATCAATCAATCAAAGTTAACGTTAGTTGTATTGCATCCGAGTGAAGTGTGAAGATTCTAATTTTCACTGTTTTAGGTATGGGGCAAATCGCGGATACCCATAGAGGACGCAGATATTCAGTTGTATGTGTATCGACTCAACCACGATGAATTCCAAGCAGAGTTGATAACCATGGAAGATGGAACTGAAGTCACTTGTGCTGCCAATCACTGTCTCTTGCCGAACATAGAGTTTCACAGTCTATGGGAAAGTCTTGTCTACGATTCTCCTGTCAAATATCATGTGAGTAAGATTTTATTTCTAGAGTTAGAGTAAAATCAACACAGAAAAAACAGAAAAAACACTTTGGTTGCGCTGACTAAACCTTTGGTAGAAAAATGACCCAGCAAAAGACTTTAGTTGGGCCAACCAAATTTTTTATTTACCCAGCAAAATCTTTTTAGTTAAGCGTGAAGAACCTTTGGTTGGTTCAACTAAAGTCTTTTGCTGGGTCATTTTTCTACCAAAGGTTTTGTCAGCGCTACCAAAGTTTTTTTCTGTTTTTTTTGGTGAAGATCCAGGGTAGAGGTGGTTCTCTCTCTCTTTCTCTGTATTTCTCTCTTGCTCTATCTCTTTTTCAGAAATATACAACATACAAATATCAATATGACACATATTGCTCTGTTCTTATTTATTTCAGCTGTTGAGGTGTGCCGAAACAACCATGCTGTTCTCGCAGAAGGGGGTGAATCCAACCATCATCAACTGGAACAAAGTGGTTTTGTTGCATGGACCGCCAGGATCAGGGAAAACATCTTTGTGCAAAGCTCTCGCCCAGAAATTGTCGCTTCGCCTAAGCCATATTTATAAATGCTCTGAATTCATGGAAATCAATAGCCATAGTTTGTTCTCCAAGTATTTTTCAGAGGTAAAACTAAGTTTTTGTTTTCTTGCTTAGCTCAGTCTATAGTTGATCGCTTTGTGCTAATTTTTTGAAGCATGGAACACAATAGAATGAGATGGAACGCGCTACTCTTGGGTTTATTCAGCATTCTGATCTTAAAAAAAAAAAAAAACAAAAAAAAAAAACAAAAAAAAACTCGTCTTATCCAAGTCCTCTTAGTCTGTTGCTGTTTACTTTTTTTAAAGGCGCTATTTATTTGTTCTCAGTGTCATTTTTTGTAAAAAGGCTCTTTTAATTTGCTTTCTGAAATGGAACTTATGCTGTGAAAAGAACAACGGGTCAGGAACTCGATATCCCGGCTTTATTTGTGAGTGTTTTAGCTTTCGAAACTTCCAATTCACAAATTTTAGCCAGTAATTGTTGACCTTTTGAGCAGCTCGACGTGGTGTCCACAGCTCAAACTAATTGACTCGGGAATCAGCTTAAAGTTACAAAATTATTATTAATTTGCCTGAAATAAAATTCCAAAAGCTCAAAGGTTTTTTGAAGAGCCTCCTACACCTAAGAAGGAACACAGGCTGAAGATAATCGACTCCTCAAAATGCCTTTAAAATAAAAGAAAGACTTTATTTTGAGTAGTCAATAATATTCAGTATTTTTTTTAGCACTGGATTATTATAGTTCCGCCGGTTTTTCAGGAGACTTCTATCATCGCCTTTGTAAGAATTTCTTGTCTTTCCATTTTTTGTTCGCAATTTTTCTTCTAATCTGCTGTTATCTGATTGAATTCCTCAGAGTGGGAAATTAGTGACGGAGATGTTTAATAAGATTAAAGAACAACTGGCTTTCAAGGAATCGTTTGTTTGCGTGTTGATCGATGAAGTCGAAAGTTTAGCGAGAGCCCGCGATGCAGTTCTAGCAGGGACAGAACCATCCGACGCAATCAGAGTTGTCAATGCCCTTTTGACTCAAATCGACTTAATTAAAAGGTAACATCCCTCATCAGAATTATTGTTGTTTGGATTGCAAAGAAGTCACTCTAGAGACTGCTGAAGATGGGAGGAGATAGAACTTCCAGACAATTTTTTGGCTGAGAGAAGTACATTTTTGAAAGGTTTAAGCTTGCTTCTTGGAGAAAATTGTATTTAAATAGAAAGCCGAAAGGTTTTTTTTCTCTCTTTCAAGCCCAATGGGTCTGTTGCAAACTTTTGCTATAGCGCTATAGAGGGTACAATCTCGAGTAAAATTGCGTGAAAAATCCATTGGTGGCATCAGAAAGTCATAAAATGCAATAATAAACTCACGAAATACGTTTAATGTAATCCAAGATGGCGGTAAAATATCGAGCAACCTGTATGCATGCACCATGAACATCCAAGGATAGCCAACCTCATAATATCGATCACACCCGATCCTAAGGTAAATAAACACATAACCTCTAAAGCTGTGAGGTTGTCAACGTTGGCAATCCTTGGATGTTAAGGTGCACGCATACAGATTGCTCGATATTTTACCGCCATATTGGATTTCATTAAACGTCTCTTGTGAGTTTATTATTGCATTTTATGACTTTCTGATGCCACCAATGGACTTTTTGGGCGATTTTACATAGGATGAAACACCCTTTATCGTTGTAGCAAAAGTTTGCAACAGACCCATTATTTGCTTTGAATAATGAGCAAAATGAGCTGTCATAGTCGGGGCCATTAGGTCATTATTCTTATTCTTATTTCATGCTGGAATCAATGTTCTTATTTGCAATAGATAAAGTTCACAGTAGACCCATTAAGGCCATTAAACAAAAATTGTCACCCTTTTCTCCGTTGATTGTCAATTTTATTTTTTGGTCAGAGATTTCTTGATCGTGAGATTTGTACAGTCAGCGAACCAAATAATGTTACTTGACTTTTTTGGTTTTGGCTCTGGTGCGCCTCCTGTATAGCCGTAGCGAGGATATTGTCTTTCTCTCTCTTAGCCCATTTAAATGCATGTGTTAGAAAAGGACAGAAACAGGGCTGAAGTCATGTAATATCCTCTATAGCCATCCTTTTCTAACACATGCATTCAAATAGGCTAAGAGAGAGAAAGACAATATCTTGACTACGGCTATGACCACCTGCAATATTTATCACAATGACTTTCAGCATTGCAGCTAGATGGCCTACGTGAGCTAACACCTAAGGATTCCGCTGACATAGTTTAATTTATTGACTACAGTAACTAAATAGGTTTTATTGTTGTGTTTTAGTGTTGTCTTAGTAGTGTTTTTAGCAGATGACTTTCGAATATGGCTTTTTCAGAGAAAATTACGGCCTTGTGCTGCTTTTTGAATTGTCGGACGCAACTTTCCATTTTTCCCATTTGGTAACACTGCTACCTTCAGCTGTTAAACTAAAAATATCTTTAATAGTTTTCCCATGTTGTCCGGCATTCTCATCAAGGTCACTGACTGTATCTTCTATCTGTATCCTCCATCTGACTGCTAGAAAATCAGCGGGATTTTGAATGACAGGATTATGGTAAGGTTAAGTGTCCTATTTCTAACATCACCCTTCCTTTGTTCCAGGTATCCCAACGTTTTAATCCTAACCACCTCTAATCTTTCAAGTTCGATCGACCTTGCGTTCGTGGACCGGGCAGATTTAAAAATCTACATCGGACCGCCTGAGGTTTCAGCGATCTATAAAATTTACGGTTCATGTCTTGAAGAACTTATCAGGGTTTGTAGATTTTACTGTTCTCTTCTATAGGGTGAGGTAACTTAAAAATAAAGTAATACTAACCGATAGGTGTGTTTTGATGTGAACCTCTTGTCATGATTTTTAATACGGATCTACCCATAAATCAGCAATAAAAGGACTGCAAAGTGAGGATGCTCAAGAGCTTGCAGTGGTTTCCAATAGATTTCATCACTCGCTTTATTTAACTTCCACAGTTTTACGTGAGCGCTACTTGCATAGAAATCGCGCAGAAACGCTGTTGCCAAGCTTAATTTTTAAAATTAAATGATGCGCCAATGGGTTAATGCTACTGGTTCTTGTAACGGCTGGAGCAGTATATTTTGGACAAATGTGTTTGGGTTGTGTTTGATCTATGGAACATTATTTGTCTCCTTTTGGCAATAGCTAGAATTAGGGCTTGAAAAAAAAAAAAAAGGCCCAGAGCAGTGAAGTTTCATACAGCTCGTTTCATGAAAGATGGCGGATGAGAGCTAGGTTTGTTTAATACACTGTCAGCGAGTTCTTGTTCCTGGGCATGGACTTTGATGTGCAGAGACTTGCAAAGGCATTCACGCTGTAGAAAACTGGGCGAGCTTTCATCTGCCATCTTTCCTGAAAGGAGTTCTGCCAGTGCAGTGCAGTTTATATCAAGAGTTGGGCAAATAGGAGAGTAATCGATTGCGTGATTTCTGGTTAATCAGTAATTGTCAAACCTTTGAATGGTAATTAAATGTAGCCTTCTTAGATTTAAAATAAGTAAGCTTTAGGGTCATTTTGATTAAATTTAATACTTCTGCGACTAAATATGATGGGTGATTTATGAAACTCAGCCCTGATTACCGTGAAATCACCCTCCCAAAAAATGACAATCAAGTTCCTCCTACTTTGGGGGGAAAAAAATCAAAGCATTTCTTAAGTGTTGAAGGTCTTTGGCCAGAAGGCCAGAATTTTGGTCAAGAATTTTTCTCTCTCTCTTTCTCTCTCTCTCTCTCTCTCTCTCTCTCTCTCTCTCTCTCTCTCTCTCTCTCACCCCCCCCTCTCTCTCTCTCTCTCTCTCCCCCCCTCTCTCTCCCCTCTCTCTCTCTCTCTCTCTCTCTCTCTCCCTCTCTCTCTCCCTCCCTCTCTCTCTCTCTCTCTCTCTCTCTCTCTCCTCTCTCTCTCTCTCTCTCTCTCTCTCTCTCTCTCTCTCTCTCTCTCTCTCTCTCTCTCTCTCTCTCTCTCTCTCTCTCTCTCTCTCTGCCTTTATTCAAGCACCAGCTTTAGAAAAAGACAGAGATAGGGGCTGAAGTGATATTGTAGCCCCGCCTTCCAACACATTTCTTCAAATGAGCAAAGAAAAAAGAGGGCGAATTCCTGGCTATGGCTCTATTCGTACGGGTCTGTTACGTGTATCTATTCAAAACGGAATTTGATGCTTGAAATTTTGACTCTACAGGTTTTCCCAGGGTCAGAAAAGGGGACTGTAAACTTGCAATCCGGTAAGTCAAGGTTTTACTGTAATTTTTTTTATTTTTTGTTACAGGTGAAAGTTATCGAAAGTCCTGGTGAGTCCGAACTGAGTTGGTTATCGTTTAGCTCTATCAAGAATATTGTGGATTCAAATCAATCTATAAAGGATGACTCTTTGTCAAATCATGTAAGCAGGACGGCAGAAGAAATGGAAACTGAGTCGGGGGAAGATGCTGGAAAGAATAGTGAATGTGTTAGGAATAGTAAACATTTGCTGAAACTTTCACAGTAAGTATTCTGTAATTCTGAACATTCTGTATGCATATCAGTCATTAGATTTAATGACTGATATGCATCACTGGAACACTGGAATCTGGACTTCAATCATTAGAAAAAGGCCATTATCTTAAACCCGAGAACAGTGGCAGCTTGTGTGATTTAGCAACCTTGCAATTTTCCCATTTAAATACATGTAAAACAATTGATTCTCCTGGAGGCTATTAGCCTCTTTAAGAATTGATTTTTTAACACAAGTTTAAATGCAAGTTTGCATGATTACGAAATCGCAAGGGGCCGCCACTGCCCAAGAAGCCTTTGCTCCCTCAATTTCCTCTCAAAGTAGAGGATTTAGTCGGAATGGAGACTCAAAGGTCAGTCTCTGCACTTTATCAACGGTTTTAGTGCAAAGTCACCGGTAAGCCAACATGCGATTTTGAAAATAATATGTCGAAAAACAAGGCTCTGTATACGAATTTCGAAACTGGAAAGAGATGGGTATTTATGGGGGTCACAGAAGAGTGAGTGAGATAGTTTGGAATCCTACGTGAGTTTTGTCACACTCGATTGCGACCGATGAGTGCATTGTTGTGATTCTTGGCTAACCGTTGACTTTGCACTAAAACCGTCTAGAGGTTGTGAAAGGTATGAAAACCGATATTTGTGTAAAAAAATTATCAAAATAAACCAATAAGACACAGGAGTTCCAAGTATGATTCCAACTTCAATCATCATCCGCCAAGGGCCGATCCGCCACTGGCTAGTCTGCCGCTGGCCAATCCTCCACTGGATCGGCCAGCGGCGGAGTAGCTATTGGTGGATCGGCCAGTGGCGGATCGTCATCGGCGGACTAGATGAAGATTCATCGAAGAATTATAAGTTTGGTTCATGGTGAGATTGTATAGCAAATGTTTGCAGAAGGGTCCGCTGCCTTAAAAGGCAGCTGTCAATATTATCATAATTTATTAGTGCGCTGCTGTTTTTGTGACAAAAGTGAATGCAACATGTTGCTTTGAAATTTACTTTGTGAACAATATGCTTCATATTATGTAATAAGCCTGCCACACTTGCCCAATGGTTGTTCTATGATAGCTTCTTTGAAATTTCAAATGTCATGTGAATAACAACTGAAGGACCGGATGAAAGTCAAATTGAGTAATTTTCCTACTTGTTTTCAAGGGCTACCCCTTTGGTTAGTATTGGGGAAGAGCTGGTGTTTTCATGATAGCTGTGCATTTTTCAAGTCTAACCTTTAGTGGACAACCTTCCTCAATTTGAGATAGTCTAAGAGTTATTCTCTTTAAAAAAGAAAAAAAAATCTCCCAAAACTTCCTCATGATCAGAAAATTGATGAGTATAGTTTGTTGTAAGAAACATCAGAACATAACCTGTTTTCGCCTTTTCTCATCAGTCGATTAAAATTTTCAATCCAGTTTTTTTCTACTTTGCAGGTCCAGCGAAGGTTTAAGTGGTCGCACTCTGCGAAAGATACCTTTCCTGACCCATGTAAAATTCATCGGATCCCATTCGGTGACTTTAGAACAATTTTTAAATGCAATGCAAAAAACCGTGGAAGAGAACAAAGAAGAGACAAGTTTCTTCTTGAAAAATTGATTCATTTTACACCAGCGTCATTATGAAGCATGATCTCCTCCGCATTGGCTCATAAGTTATGGACATTCTTGCAATCACCGGAATGGCCCCCTTAAATAAAGAAAGTTCATTCAGCGCCTAATTTTTTTTTTAAAGTTTTTTTTTGGAATGGGCCAGAAAATTAGTATGGATAATGTAATTTTTTAATAATGTTGAGCCAGGTATTTGGGGATTTATTTTATGTGTAGCTAAAATTTTAATTATTGAGCTGACCCTTTTGAAATGTTCATTGCTAAGTTTGGTTTTAGTAGTTTTTTTTTAATTTTTTTTTTTTATTTCAATCGACATAATTTGTGATCGATTTTGGGAAAAGGGGCTTCATTTACTGCGAAGTCGAAAAGGAGGTGTTGCTACCATCATCTTAAATGCAAAATTATTTCTTAAAACCGCTCTCCTGAAAAATTTGTTTACGGAAGGTAAGGTCCCTTTTTGCCAGTTGCGGTCACATTTGTCCATGTGATGATGTTTTGATTTGAAACAAACTTATCGGTGGTAAAGATTTTGCTCGGAAGGGGTTTTTCAGGGATAAGTTTTCACATATTTCCAGTAGCGGCTCGTGCAATCTGGCAACCGTGCTTTTTTCCATTTAAACCTATGCAAAAGAATCGATTTCTTAAGAGTTCAATGCATCTCCTGAAGATCGATTGTTTTACTTAGGTTTAAATGAAGAGAATCCATTGTTGCCAAATTGCACGAAGCGCTACTGCATATTTCCAGTTCAGCAGTTGGAGTCACTTGTTCTGGATTCACTTAACGTCCAACGTATTTGATCATGAATTGCTATTAATTGCTCCCAGAGCTATGTAGTTGTTTCAGATCTGAAGGCTCAGTTAATATGATATTTAACGCTGCTGAAATGTTGTACCCATTTCTTTAAATTTGTAAAATGGGCAACTTTTATGACTGCTCATCATTCAAAATCAAATGATAACGCTCCTCCGGGGCCCTCCCCCCTTGCAACTTTTCGTCCGCTATTTTTAAGGTTAACGTTTCTTATCTCGAGTTTAAACAATACTACCTTAAATTTTATTCCACTCAAAGTTTCCTTGTGAGGGAGGTCTCTAAGTCGGAGCATGTTTTGTAACACTGGGTATTCCAGGTTCATTCAAGCTATCTTGAAAGTAGTAGTTAATTATTTGTTTTTACATTTGTGTCTCCCGCCTCCGTCTTTTGTTCATTTATTCAGGATGTCGGATCTAGAGATCCGCGAATCTGGTGAAAGCGAAGACATTTATTGAGAATTTGTGGTAAGCCCAGCAAAAACAATCTTGGAAAAATGGCCCCTAAATTTCAAAAATATCGGTCATTTCGAGCACATTTGGTGCTTTTATAAGCGAGAATGAACAAAAAAAAAAAAAAAAAACCTGGTTATCACTTTTCAGATTTTCTTGAGGAATTTTTTTTAAAATCCTATGAGGAAAAAATCCTGGATCGTCTGAAATTTACGGCGTTTTGGATCATTTTGCATCCCTGGTTTCATTCTAGAGTTTCTTTTCCTCTTAAATTGTTTTCTCAAATCATCCCCTCCCCCTTTTTCAAGCACTCTCATTACCAATTAATATTTTTTTGCTAGTTTTAATTAGTTTTAATTTAAACTCAATTAGATTTTATCAGCATTTTAAGACTAAAAATGCAACTTAGATATGTTTTAATGTGAAAATCATTGGCTGTGTTTGTATATAACTTAAATTGTTTTAATCTATCCCCGTTGTACTTTCAATGTTTGTCAAATTTTAAAGTATCTTGGTGTATAAAAATAAGTCTCATTCCTGACTGCCTTAAATTAGAGCTTTTGTATAGAACTTATTTGTATTAGGTTATTCAATTTGCAGACTGTGATTTTTATTCCTTTAAAATTTTTCTAGTGCATTAAGTCTTTTTTGTTTATCATACAAATTTATCGTGAATCAATCATCTGAACTCAAAGATTAAGGTGTTAAATAGGGTGTACCCAGAGCGTTTTGAAATTCTGCAATTTCTTGCCGTGCTCAGTGATGATTTTTGTGCTTGCCAATAGCTACGCTCTCTTTATTTTTACCAAGCAGTATTCTTAACATTTTTAGGCATGCCTTAGAATTTTTGAAACTACGGCAGTCAATTTTGCTGAAGTTAAATTGTTTGTTAGAATTTAATTTATTTTATCTAGAAGATTTTCTCGTTCATACAGGAAATTCAGATAAAAATTACCACTGATTTTTTAGGGGTCACTTCTGACGTCTTTTTTTTTTTTCAAATTTCTAAAATTTTCTCATAAAGTGTCAATAGCAATTAGAAATCCATAAAATTGCTGACATATCTGAGGCATGTTACAAGCAGTGCACTGTACTGCGTTACATTGGCGGATACAGCTCTCGCAAATAGAGAAGACTTATGGTATTTTTACCTGTGGTGACCTCCCCCCTTTTTTCCTTTTTCTTGCCTCCTTCCTTCTCACTCTTTTCTCCTTTTCGGCCGAACAAGGGAGTTGACAACCCCCCCCCCCCCCCCCCACCATCCTGTATCCGCCAATGCTACGCTGAATAAACTGAAAAGCTGTTTCACTGACAGTAGACACTAGAACATGGCAGAAAGTGATGGCTTTTTTAAATGGAAAGGACACTTACTATTAGGGTCATTCCATTTTAATTCACCGAATTGTATGCCGACTAAATTTAGATTTCAAGGAGAGTTTGTGGGTTGATTACACATGTTTGGAATTGGCAAAAACTAGTGTCGGAATTTTTTTTTGTCCAACGGTTTTTGTGTCATGGCCTGTTTTAGCCGCTGCGGAAGAGAAAAAATGGGATATTTTAGGTCAACTTTGAAAGCCCGTAGCTCGGCTCCACTTGCAGCTTTTGCAGTCATATTTAGCTCATTTTAAAGCTTAAAAACTAAGCTTTTCATTGGTTCTAGTCCGCAATTTGTAGAGTCTCATCCAAATACTTCTGTCGCAGCTCAAAAGCTAGCGCTCAATCGCCAATTTTTGAGTTTTCAGAGAATTTTCTCGGATAGAAAAAATGAAAAATACAAATCAATATTTGGCAAAAAGAGAATTTTCTAAGAGTACTTTCACCAAAAAAATTCATATACCTGATATCTGGTCCTATGATGAAGTTACGGTCTCTCAAAGTTGGCTTTTTTAAAAAAAACGCTGTTTTTAGGCATTTTCAACGTCCAAAAACTCCATGTGGGAAAATTTTTAAAAAAGTTTTCTGCCCATGAAAATGTAGCTCTTTACCTCTACTTTTATATATAAAAATTTCAGAGACACGTGTCTTTTCATTAACTCAAAAATTCGCTCTTTGTAAGCGTCAATTTGAGAAAAAGCAATTTTTTGCTTTCATCTAGTGCATGCGGAAATGATTGTTGTAACATGTTCTTCTACTGACAAAAGGACTTCATTATTATTATTCTTACAAAAAAAGCAAGGAAAAAAATGTTCCTTACATAAACGTTCAAAAAACATACTTTGTGAAAGAGCCATCGTTTGTAAGTCCATATTTCTCTGCTCCGGATATTATGTAATCAGGGCACTATCATGGTCTCTACAACAAGCATCCGTTTTGTAAAAAACTCCCAGATCTTCAAAACTTTTTGCTCGGTCACCATTACCACACCATGGGTACCTAAAAAAAAATAGTACCGCTAAAAAAATAAAAGGAACATAAGAAATAAAAGAAATGGACTTAACCCTTAAATTTTTTTTCTTTAAAGTTTTAGGGTCAATGGCCTATTTTGACTTTTAGTTCCACAAAAATATCATAAAGCTGAGTTTGAAATTAGGCTTGTGCAGCGTTCGATAAAAATTTAAGAAAAAAAAAAAAAAAAAAAATGGTTTGAGAATTGTTGAATTTTTTATCATAGTTTGATCTCATCTTACTAATCAGGAGTCAACTTTTGATCATAAAATCAAACTTAAAGAAAAGAAAAGCAAGTGTCGATTGATAAAAGTTATAAAATTGCCAACATTTTCAAAATTTTTGTTTCAATCGATCATTGTTTGGTCTATTGGACACGTCTAGTAGAGGCCCCATTTGAAATGCAAAATAGCGAAAGAGAGTTTATGGGAAAACAAATTTTTTTCAAAACAAGAAACAATTCCAGGTGAAGCTTGTTCAGATTTCAATCCGATGGATAGCTGGCGCTGCTCGAAAAGTCAAAATTTTGGCTGAAATTGATGAATTTACGCCAAAAGTTCAAATTTGAAGAACGTCAGCAAACATACTCGGGAAGATATCCTTTCAGTTTCAAGCTGATACACTCAAAAATAAGGCCGGAAATTATGAATACAAAAATTCCCTTAAGCCTCAAGAACCAGTGTTTTGTGCAAAATAGTAACAAGAAAAAGAAAAAGTTAACTGCAAGAAGTGCTTTATTTACTTTACCAATTAGTTTTCTCTTTTTTCCATGCAATATTGCTATAAAATTAGAGTACACTTCATTTATTTAAATTATTGATGTTAAATATTCGGGTTTATCGATTCAAGCTGGCAACATTGTGACTCTCTCCCTCTACCCTCTTACTTAAGAATCCATCAGATAATGAAGTACAGGCAAATCTAACCATTTTGGAGCTTTTTCAAAAGTTCACTTACAAACGTATGATTCCGATAACTTTTAAAACCCGCCATTTTGTTGTTTAGCAAATCCACCATCTTGGTTCCGTGAATTTTGAAAAAACAGACTTTAGATTCGTGTTTAACGACCCAAAAAACCCCTATGCACTCTCTCCCCGCGGTTTTTCTGCCAATTTTGAGTTATACAAGCTAGATCGGCCATCCGGACCATAGTGCGGCGCGGCGCGCGATGAGAGACTCGGAGAGACTGTAACGCGGGTATAGAAAAAGCGGAGCTCAAGTTCTTGGGCCTGTACGCTAAAAGAGTCTCGCCTTGTGATGTACAACTTTTGATTGGCTGCTAGATTTTAGGCTGTCACAAAGCTAGCCCAAGGTGGCATTCTCTCTATGTGATTCATCTCCATAGATAGGGTGAACGTTGAGCGCCTCCTTCGAGGAGGCGTAGGTATTTCAAAATTGAAATTTACGGGCTTTAAAGAGTTTAATCTATTAATTCATAGTTAAAAACATCTCCTGTATTACACTTCCTTACTTAAATTAATTTTGTAGCAAAATTTGATTTTTTCCGAGAAATAACGATTGCTTCTTTGGGTTCTTTGGCATTAGCGCCGCTATTCACTTTTTTTTTTTTTTTTTTTTCACTCTTGTTCCAGAGGCGTCGGCCGGCGTTGCGTGCAATTTGGCATCGTTGTGGTTGTCCATTTAAACCCATGTAAAAGGTCGAATGCGATGGTGTTCACCAAACATTCAATTGATCCGTCTTTCTCATTGTAACAAATGGACGAATTGCAACGTTGCCAAATTCCACGCTATGCCACTGTACTGAATCACACGACTCTAGACTCTTTCAAATACACCAGGGACTCTATTCAGAACTTCTTACTCGGACTGGATCCGGAGGAGGGATAAGTATGTGGGAATGCAAGGGCTTTTACAGAATAAATTCCGGGGGGAGGGGGTCAAAAGTTCAATTTCTGCCAAGTTTTGACACTTTCCGGTAATTGTTCGCCTCTTTCCCCAGTCTAATGGCATTTTTCAGGGACAGGGAGGGGATAGCACCCCCCCCCCCGTCATTGCTTTTGCGGGCATGCAACTCCGGTGGAATTTGAAGAGTAAGAAGTTACTTTTCATGGTTTTCTGCATGCCGCGAGAGATTCAAAATTCGAATTTAACTATGGCTCCGGCTTCAGCTGTTTACAGCACTGGCCGACCCTCTTTGTTTCCGCTGTTTCCCTCGAAGGATCCCAAAGTTGAAAGTACGCTGTATAAGTTCAGGGATCACTGGCGTAGCATGCAATTTGGCAACATTGCATTGTGTCAATTATACCTGTAGAAAAGGTCGAATGCGAAAGTGTTCACCGATCACCCAACAGTTCGATCTTTTACACAGGTTTAAATGGACTGGCTGAAATGTTGCCAAATGCACGTTACGCCACTGTTAGGTATACACACTGAATAAAACCCTTTTACGACCAGGTTACCGAAGACACATCAATGTTCGCTCCTTTACATAAGTGAGTAGTGAATATTTCTGCACAGAGGCGCTGATTTGCACTCGCAAATATTGAAGGCGCTCGAGGAAACATTATTTTGAAAATATGATCAATTTTGTGGCTAGCAATTATAATTGATATTGATAACCGAAAAGTGTATGAGGCAGATCTAGTCACAGAAACGAGTATACTCAGGCGTGGCATTGAAAAGGATCATCGGCGAAGCGTGCAATCTGACAACGTCGCACTTGGACATTAATTAATACCCATAAAAACTATCGAACTAAAAGGAATCATCAAATTCGACCTTTCGTATGCGTTCAAATGGTGAAAATGCTACGTTGCCGGATAGGGATAGCACGCTTCGCCACTGAAAAGGATGAAAGCCTACCTGGTTTGATGAGCTTGAAATAATCCTGAATGCTGGAAAACAGCTCCGAAGAAAGGTGACGTCAGACTCCGGACCGCGGGCATCGAGCTCAGATACTTCGATATAGAGCTTGTGTAGTTAATGCCTTTGTTGATTTTCGACAAGAGCGAATTGCCCATTGGGACAGTGGCCGGGGCCAGCTCCGATTCGCTCGACCCAATTTTGATGATCAATTTCACCTGACTTTCAGAGAGCGACGCGTCTTGACGGCGCTTCCGTTCCAACTAGCATTCGGTGACTACCCATCATCGTGGCGACGGAAGAAGCATTCAACGAAGAAGAATTGTTTTCAGATACTCCAGCTCCGATGGCGGATTTAGAGCTGAAACCACCGAACAGCGAGCCGAAACTTACCGAGAACAAATTTTTTAACGTATTTGTTGACACGGAGTGTAGTGGTCTATCCCTTGTTTTTCCGCGGAGGAGTGGTTGTCGTTTCTTCGTTGGGCTTCAGTGTGACGAAGCTTTTGGAGTTGTGGTGATTGACTGAGGGAAAGTATCTTGCACGTGACTCAGCTGAAAAAACAAGAGTAAAAGTTACAATCATAATATAGATTAATAATACGGGTTTATAGGTGATGATACACATATTTTAATGTTTTAGTTAATTTTTTTTATTTTATGCAGTTTTATTTTCAGAATATTCAAAAGCTAAGTATACATTTACCTACCTAGAGAGGCAGTCTAATGGGTAACCCCCATAGGGAATTTTCAGATTAGGTTTTCAACGAGCTATACATTCATCTAGAATGGCGGTTTAATAGGTAACCTGCGTAACCACCATGGGGGATTTTAGGTTAAGTTTAAGCGAGTAATTTGTCCATTTGATTCCGTGTATTTTGGTGCGGCGCGACGCACAGTGAAGCGGAGCATACTTGATCCACTGTGCGTCGCGCCGCACAAAATACACAGGAACAAATGGACAAATTACTCGCTTAAACTTAACCTAAAAATTCCCCATGGTGGTTACGCAGGTTACATTAAACCGCCACTCTAGATAAATGTATAGCTTGTGATCAAAGCATGTTCCGATCCACAGTGCGCCGCACCTTACCAAAATACACGGAATCAAATGGCAAATCACTCGCTTAAACTTAACCTAAAAATTCCCACATGGTGGTTACGCAGGGACCATCAAACCGCCACTCTAGATAAATAAATAGCTCGTTGCATTTAAGCGAGTAATTTTCACATTTATTCCCCGTATTTTAATGCAACGAACTTGTTCGATTCCGTATACACCACATCAAAATACATAGGAATAAATTATGGAAAAATTACTCGCTTAACCTAGACTAAAAAACCCCATGAGGGGGGAAATTACCCATTAGGCTGCCTCTCTAGACTTAATTACAAGTTTTTCTTCAAGGAACTCAACATTTTTACTATAATCTTTGCTTTTACCTGACTCATAGGATTGTGCATCTTGTACTCGGGGCGGCTGGGGTCGTAGTTCATTTTTTTCATCATCGCCTGACGAAAGAAGAATTTGTCGTCTGCTTCATCTTCGCTGTTATTAAAATTGTTATTCTCATCATCGTCAACCTCTTCAGCGCCGCTGTGACTCGATCTGTGATTTCATAATCGGATAAGGCCCGGCGCGTGGATTCCGGCCGGCGCGGGCTCCGCTCGAATGCGGTCCTCAACTCCATCTCTTTCAGAGGCCCAGAGCCAGAGCTTCGGGGGGCGAGGGGGTCGACATCCGTGAACTTGCAACTCGGTCATCATTTAGAGTGACCTCGCCCGATGCTCTCAGCGGTGATAAATGTCTCAGAGAAATCATGAAGAGTATCAGTATTTGTCGAAGACCACATGAACCTGTTGGTGAAAAACAATGACGAGAAACAAAGCCACGCTCAGAGACAAAAACACAGATACCCAACACAAAGCTTGAGACGGGTGCCCGATTTTCATGCTCAAATTTGGTCGGGACCGATCGGAGCAACAGCCTACGGTCGCCTCTGTAGAGTGATGGACATGGGTTATCCTGGCGAAAAATTGTGCGTACAGGTCCATACCAATCCCCACACAGAGTATGGATATTTATGGATCCATACATGGGCGCACCAGGATTTCTGTATGGGGGGGGGGCAAATTGTCATTTCATATGGGGGGGTCTGGGGGTCCTCCCCGGAAAATTTAGCCTTCTTAGACGCAAAAGTAGGCTACTTCTATTCAGAAACTATATTGAATTAGCTCTCGAGAAAATGAGATTTTCCGAGACTATGTGATGTTACGGAAATATCTTCATCCAGTAGCGCACCGAGAGTCTTCATCTCTCTCTTTTCTCCATTAAGAAAGTATGTTAGACAAGGATGGGCAAGGGGATTAAAACCACCTCCTTCTGTCCTTTTCCTACTCATACATTCAAATGGGAAATGAGAGAGATGAAAAGATATCCTGGTTGCGCCAGGTCTTCATCGCATGCTGATAGAAATATGGAGTCTTCAGGAAAATCTAGATTTCAGAAGAAGATCGAGCGAAATTAACAATTAAGGACATTGCTGTCGCGAAAGATGTGTTCCTCCAAGGAAACAAATGTTTCATGACATTGATACTTTTTTGAACTCATTTCCTTTCCCTTATTTTCTTTTTCTCTTCTCTTCTCTTTTCCTCATTGTTTCCTTTCCTTTTCTCTTTTTTTCTTCCTTTCCTCCTTTTTTTCTTCTATGGGGGGGCCTTGGCCCCTTGCCCTCCCCCCCCCTGGGTGCGCCCATGGATCCATATGAATATCGTATGGATCTGTACGGATATCAAACGTACATACATACGATATTCACACATATCCATACAGTGTAGGGAATGGAGCTTTTGCAAACTTTACTATAAGAGCAATAAATAGTCCAATCTGATGTAAAGACCAGCAAAAATCACGAAATCACACTAAGAAGTCTAAAATTTAGTGATAAACTCACATTACTGCTATAACGATAAGTTTGTAAGGACAGTTCAACGCAGGTATCATGGGAGATTCCTGTCTATTATGTCATTTTTTCTACGGAAACAGAGATATGTCTCAATTAGATAGGAATCGCCCATGATACCCGCGTCTCTCCGCCATAAAGCCTGTTCTGAGAGTGAATTCGTGATTTTTAAGTGTACTCATCGTCATTTTTACAGGTTTTTATGCAAGAATCAATCCCCTATAGCAAAAGTTTGCAAGAGCCCCATTGGGGGCATGGACCTATATGGACCATTTTTACCAGGGTAGGTTTTCTTCATGGCGTAAATTGGCGTTTTTTGGACTGAATTAACGGCATGATTGATTCTTTCCATTTCGTTGCCTTTAATTCATTGAAAGTTGACTTCGAAGCAAAATTTCATGTGTATAATTCAGCAACTTTCGTAATTTTCGATGATTGGTTCCTATCCAGAGCTCAAAAAAGAGTAATTTTTATAACTGAATTAGACTGCTCGAGAAAATTCATAAAAATGTGTTCTTTTGTTGCTAGAATAGTGTGCTTACCTACTTCCAATAGGTTAATCACAAAAATAATCGGAGCTGTACTCTTGAATCTTCGTTGTTAGACTATTTTAAAGTTATTCACAGGGAATCATTTCGGGCAGATTTCAAGTTTGCCCTGGGTAGCAGGAGAAATTACAAATTTAAGGCAAATGGCAGTAAATGACTGCCCTGTGATCATTCGGTCATAGGCAAGTATTTTTCCGTGTGATGTTGCATAGAAGTGCGACTCTGCAGGTACCTAAAAGTCCTGTTAATGGCCCTCTAAACTTGCACAATTGCCTATGTTTTTGTATTGAGCTTTGCTTCCATCGGTGAAATGGCAAACTTCTTTCATTTGGAGAGACGCACCTCATCTTGAACTGTTGAAGAGTAATTTTCTGGAAATTTGCTGAGCACAAAAATTTTATCTTCCTGAAGGAATTTTTCCTACAACTTCAAGAACTGTGATTGCTTCTTCCTGATGAAATGATGGACTTTAAGGCTCTTCAATGTCTCGCATAACTGTTCAATGAATTTCTCCTGTGGTATTATGCACGGAATAAGTAGACAGCTGTCTGTTGAAACCCACTGCTTAAACGTCATCTCTTTTTCACTTACATTTTCGGATTCACACAACAACTCCTCAGTGCTACTTTTGTTTGCAGGGTTTTCCTTGAAAGCATGCAAGAGTTTTTGAGATCACAAAAAATTAGTCTCTTTTTGACAGTTTTTGAACCATCCCATTTCTGAACTACAATTTTATACCTGAAATTAGGCATGATTCAACCATGCTCATCTTTCAAATGAAATTTGAAAACATTATCGAGTGTTTGCCTTCTAGTATGTTGCTGATGCGCTTAGCCTTTAATTTTGGTAAAATACCATCCATATCCTCCAAAACTCCCCCTTCCCCCTCATGAGGTGCTGAGAGACTTCAAATCGTTTTTGAATTTCAGCCTGAGATGAGTGTAGGATGATGGCATTAATTCGTATAAGAGGAAATTCTTAAATTCTTTCATTGAATTTAAGCCCGAGTGTTCACAATGATATAGAATTAACCAGCTATAGGTGATTACAGTACCTAATTAGAAATGGGGTGGCGAAGGGTGAGGGGGGAGGAGAATTTTCGTCCCTCTGCCACCTTCTGCATCACCTCTCTTTCATTCTCCGCTTTTTTCCGCCTATCGCTCTCCTATTTTTCGGCGAACTGGTGGGAGGGGAACGAAGGGAGACGATCGTCCCTTTGTTCTCCTCCACGTAAATCCGCCAAACGTGCCGTGAATTGGCCTATCGGTGAATCGTGTTATTCAACGAAATGTTCAAAATCACACCGCCTAAATCGGCGAGGAGCTTGGTAGAACAGCGTGGTGACGTTGGTAACGTAAAACTTGGTTGGAAGGGGGGGGGGGTGTTATTATGCGGTTCTGCACCGCTCGCTCTCATGCTCGGCTTCAATCATCAATGTCGGACACCTCGCCATACTGGGCTGGTGCAGCCGTCGAATAGAATACGGAAAAACTTTATTGAATTTTGAGGACGTGCGCAAGGGTAAAATCTTGCGCCCTCACAAACAAGTTCGCCCTCAAAATGCTGCTTTGTGATTTCGCGGTGCGGGGCGAAAAAAGCGCGCCAAGATTGTGGTCATTACAGCCCGATTGGATCTCAGCGCGGAAGAACGAACGAGTCATGAGAAGCGGTAGACGCTTCCGCCAAACATCGTGAACGGAAGTGCCCGTCATTTTCATTAGTTGCGAGTCAGTACTGCCAACGTTGATTTTCTACGACTGCAATTTACGTGACTTTTTTCGTTATGACTTCGAAAAGCACAGCTACATAATTTGCTGCGAATAGTGGGCGATCGGAATTAAAAGTTTAAATTTTGTGATCTCCGTAGGTACTCTTTATCTTTAATTTTTCTTGCTGCTTAAGTTTCCGATCTCCGACGAGGAGTTTAAGTTAGCGGCACAGTAACCATTCGTCGGGTCTTTTACATCGGCAAGCGCTTGAAAACGGTGGACATTCGTCTTTTGCGGAGGGTGTTTCTTCCAATTCGAGGCACCTACAGAGAACAGAGAGTGGCCAAAGTTCCTCCGTTCCATCGAAATTCGGAAACGGATTGTCTAGTGGAGGAGGGGAAGGAATCGCCGATTTTTGCGAACGTGCGTGTTGAAACGGAAATCGTTCGTTTCTTACTGAAAGTGTTTCCTTGTCGATTTGTGGTATAGTGCTTAGTGAAGAGAGGGTGGCAAAAGTTCTTCCATCCAGCGAAAATCGGAAGCTGTTTATGTAGTAGAGGAGTGGAATCGCCGATTCTCAATACGTGCGTGTTCAAACGGAAGTCACCTTATATTTGACTGTCACTGTTTCCTTCGATTCGTGATAGATACCGTGGACAGAGGGTGGTAAAAGTTCTTCTATCCAAGCCAAAATCGGAAACTGGTAGTCTAGAAGAGGAATAAAAGCGCCGATTCTCATCTACCTACGCGCGTATTAAAATGAAAGTCGCCTACGTTTTACCGTGACTGGTTCGTTCGATTCTTTATAAAGGAGATATAGTTGTTTCTTCTTTCCACCCGAATTCGAAAATTAAAAGTGAAATGGTTTAAGCTTACAATTACCTGCTTATACAGTGTTTTGCAAAATTCAAGGTTTCATAAACTAAAAGTATTGGACCTCATTTTTTCCTGCCCTAACTGATTACTATGATATTTCTCAATAACTAAAATAGGAAAATGGAACAGTGTGAAGCTAATGATGAGAAACCTGGGAAAACTGTTCAATTGGTGCTTCAAAAAGTGATGATCCCTGCCATCAGTTAACATATTCAAGGCAGTCTGTTTGAGGAATTTCCAAGAATTCAAAGAAAGCGACCAAGAATTGCTTAAGTTAAGGGTTGGTGCCTCATGTACTATTGAAACAGTGTGCACATATCATGAAAAAGAGTACTTAAGCAAATTCACTCATCTGTTTGGGAAATATTGCTGTGATCCTCTTTCAAATCACCCTCAAAAGTTCAGGAAAGGTGGACAAATCATCAGCTCGAATTTCGCCTGTGACTATCCAAGTTTAGATCTCATCCCTGGAAAGACACTGTGCATTGATTGTCAAAAGAATATAGCTGAAAAACAATTCAACACTCCTACTGTTGATTCAGGTGATATTTTTGAACCATCTTCTCAGTTGTCTGGGTCACTGAATGAGGTCTGCAATGTGCTAGGTGTCTCACCACCAAAAATAAAGAAATATTCTTTGGAACAGAGAGCCAGTGCCATCGACAATAAAACGCAGCAGATTGCTCAAGTTATTTACAATAAATTATCAAAACATATTAATCATGACACAACAAATCTAGATTGTAAAGACTGTAAAATTTTGTTCGAAAAACTTAAAGCCAGAATGAAAAATGCAAATTCAGACCAAGACAGAGTCAATATTCTAAGTGTCATTCCATCATCCTTCACGTATGCTGGGATTCAAGAGCACTTTGAAGTTTCTGAACATCTGATAAAGAAAACAAGAAGTCTGGTAGATGATTTTGGTATTTTGCCTAAACTAAGCGCTAAATGCCCTAGCAACATGCTTGAAGTCGAAGTATGCAATAATGTTGTGCAATTTTATTCAAAGGATGAGCATAGTAGGATCATGCCCGGTATGAAAGATGGAGTTGTAGTGCGGAACCCGGATGGCTCTAAACAAACTGTACAAAAGAGACTAATTTTATGTGATCTCAAGGAGCTTTTTCATGCCTTAAAGAGAAATTCCCAGATCAGAAAATTGGTTTTTCGAAATTTGCAGAATTAAGACCCAAAAACTGTATTCTAGCTGGCGCCAATGGAACACATACAGTCTGCGTGTGTGTCTACCACCAAATGCAAAAACTCTGATAGCAGCCATTGGCAGTCAGAGGTCGTACTAGATTTCATCCAGTTAATGGTCTGCGATACTGAGAGCGAGCACTGTATGCTCTCAGGGTGTGAAAAATGCCCTGGATTAGGAGTTGTAAGAGAAATTTTGGTGGACGAGTTGTGTGGAGATGAAGATGCGGATGAAAAAGAAATTATTTTTAAGCAGTGGGTGTCAACGGACAACTGTCAGTTAATAACATGTTTTATCATTAGAGGAATTTATCCAAAAGTTATGTGAGTCATTGAAGAGCCTTAAAGTCCATCATTATGTCGCAAAGAAGCAATCCCAATTTTTGAAATTGCAAAAAGAATTCCTTCAAGAAGACAAAGTTATCGTGCTAGGTGACTTTGCAGAAAACTATTCCTCAACCGTTCAAGATGAGGTGCAGTCGTGGCACTGGTCTGGTCAACAAACAACACTTCATCCTTTCGTCATCTATTGGAGAGAGAATGTGAATTAAAAACCTCCAGTTTTTGTTACATCAGTGACCACCTCGTGCACAATACGGTCACATTTTACACTTTCCAGAGAAATCTGATGGAGCGATTAAATCACGTCATCCACAGATGAAAAAAGTTTCTTACTTTACTGATGGAAGCGGAGCGCAGTACAAAAACCGAAGTAATTTTGCGAATTTATTGTTCCATGAACAAGACTATCAGGTTTCTGCAGACTGGCACTTCTATGCAACATCTCACGGAAAAGGGCCATGTGATGGCATAGGAGGAGTGGTGAAGAGGAAAGTCCGCAAAGCAAGTCTCCAGAGACCGGTTTCTGACCAAATTTTAACACCTCTTGATGTCTATAACTACTGTTCTTCAAACATAAAAGGAATCGAATTTGCTTTCTGTTCAAAAGGGAAGTGAAAGAAGTAGAAGTAGCCCTCAAGAAAGATTCAGGCATGCTCAGCCCATTCCTCAAACCAGGTCATATCATTCGTTTAAACCTGTGGACACAACCACTATTGAAGTGAACAAAATTTCCCTCTCAGAAATACTTCAACATTTAAGATTTCAAAGCAACAACAGTGATTATAATCATTGATCAGTAAATCAGAATCATTCCTTTTTTTTCATTTCCTTTTTTTTTTCCTTTTCATTTCCTTTTTTTTCTTTTCATTTCCTTTTTTTCCTTTTCATTTCCTTTTTTTTGTACCTGTTTTGCATTGTTCTCAATTTTGAAGTATTTCTTCCTTGTTTTTCAGAAGATAAATAATTTCTAATGTCAGCACCCACTCCTTAATTGGACGCATTTATACTAAAGGGACCTATGTTCGTCTTTAGACGTTGCCTTTTCCACTCAACTTTATTCGCATTTTAAAATTAGAGGAAGTTCGTACAACTTCTCAACACATTTAGACTTTGTTCCTCTCTCTATTAAGTGTTGTTCCAGAAAATATCGACCAATTTTGTGCATTAGATTCTTTTTAGGAGATTAAAGTAGACGAGATAAAATGGCAACATCTAAATACGAATAGGTCCCTTTAGTATAAATGCGTCCAATTACACAACTGAAAAGCAAATTTGTTTATGTATGAGTGTTGATTAAGGCGTCTCCTGTCAAAAACTTCAGCTCATTGGCTTTAACAGAGCACGGTGGCGTGTCACTTGAAGTCAGGAGCTGATTTGCGTGTCATTCTCGAGCAGTCTAATTCAGTTATAAAAATGGCTCTTTTTTGAGCTCTGGACACAGCTCCGATTATTTTTGTGATTAACCTATTGGAAGTAGGTAAAGCACACTATTCTAGCAACAAAAGAACACATTTTTATGAATTTTCTCGAGCAGTCTAATTCAGTTATAAAAAATTACTCTTTTTTGAGCTCTGGATATGTGTAATTATTTAAGTAACAACTCTTTATACGTATGTTTTTGAACGTTTCATGTAAGGAACATTATTTCCTTGCTTTTTTTGTAAGAATAATAATAATGAAGTCCTTTTGTCAGTAGAAGAACATGTTACAACAATTATTCCGCATGCACTAGATGAAAGCAAAAATTGCTTTTTCTCAAATTGACGCTTACAAAGAGCGAATTTTTGAGTTAATGAGACACGTGTCTCTGAAATTTTTATATATAAAAGTAGAGGTAAAGAGCTACATTTTCATGGGCAGAAAACTTTTTAAAAATTTCCCACATGGAGTTTTTGGACGTTGAAAATGCCTAAAACAGCGTTTTTTTTTTAAAAAAAGCCAACTTTGAGAGACCGTAACTTCATCATAGGACCAGATATCAGGTATATGAATTTTTGGTGGTGAAGTACTCTTAGAAAATTCTCTTTTTGCCAAATATTGATTTGTATTTTCATTTTTTCTATCCGAGAAAATTCTCTGAAAACTCAAAAATTGGCGATTGAGCGCTAGCTTTGAGCTGCGACAGAAGTATTTGGATGAGACTCTACAAATTGCGGACTAAAACCAATGAAAAGCTTAGTTTTTAAGCTTTAAAATGAGCTAAATATGACTGCAAAAGCTGCAAGTGGAGCCGAGCTACGGGCTTTCAAAGTTGATCTAAAATATCCCATTTTTTCTCTTCCGCAGCGGCTAAAACAGGCCATGACACAAAAACCGTTGGACAAAAAAAAATTCCGACACTAGTTTTTGCCTATTCCAAACATGTGTAATCAACCCACAAACTCTCCTTGAAATCTAAATTTTGTCGGCATACAATTCGGTGAATTAAAATGGAATGACCCTATACTAATTTCAAGTCAACAGATGCTATGTTTCACAAAATGTATCGAATGTCTGTATCAACAAATATGCAAGTAAATGTTTATCTCGGTGATATTTGTTTTCAGTCAAATTACCAAAAGATGAATTGAGTGTATGTAATACTTTAGTGATAATTTTTGTAAACTATGACATGTTTAAAATAGGCTTTCCAAGACCCTCAGCACTCAGCAGGCAATAATGCATTCAAATTCTTTGGTTGGGGCTTCAATCTTGTCTCACTTGACAAATAATTAACAAATAATTTATTTCTACATATTACATTAGAATTTTCAGAATAAAAGTCCTTTTGTTAACAGCAACCTGAGATCATTCCAATTTGGATCAGTATCCCCTCCTTAAATTATTTTTAAGTGTCTATTTGAATTGTTCCACAGAGCAAGTTCAAAATTCTGGTTTTACAAGAATCGTACTTCAAATTGCTGTCTGTTTACAAAAAATGTAAGAATGAACTCTTCCTTGCATTGTCAATGACGGAAAAATTGAAGTTTCACAAAAGCTTCAAATTTTTACTTAGTATTAAAGTACAGTATGAAACCACGGGAATCACCTTTCGCCTGCAAAAGACTTGACCACTTGTATAGTTGGCTCTTTAGTATTTTTAGCTCCATTCAATTATGGTATAAAAGGGCTATTAAAGTTAGACCTTAATTATATCATACATGGCCGTCAGCAGCTCTTGAAACTGATTCAAAGAAATTCTTTATTGTCAAACCACTGCCATATTTTCTCATGGTTGCTATCCAGTTTGTATTGAACACATTTGCCCCTAGAGATTGGACAGAAAAGAAATAGAGAAATTAATCGTTATCTAGTTTGTATTGAACACATTTGCCCCTAGAGATTAGATACAGAAAGAAAACTGAGAAATGAATCAGTTTTTCAAAGAAGCGCACTACACATAGGATCTGTATTACTCCTTTTCTCAAGAATTTTAAAATTTTGAGACACTGCAAGGACAAAAATAAATTATCAGTAGCATAGAGAAATGTGATAAAAATGAAGAATGTTATCAGTGGCAGCTTGTGCAATTTGGCTACAATGCATATTTTCCATTCAAAGCATGTAAGGAATCTTCCGAAGGTCTGTTGAACCCTAAAATCTAAAAATTGTCAAAATTAACAGGATCTCTTGAGACTCCTACTCCATTTCGATCATGGACGAATCCAGCAATTTGGCAACCTTGAATTCATCCCATTCGAACATATGAAAAACAATCGATTCTTCAGGAAGCCATAGCCCTTTTTATAATCGATTGTTTCTCATGCATTCAAATGCTATAATACACAGATTTCAGATTCCTGGGTCCGACTTTGGTTCTTATGAAGGGAAAGTGACCCTTCGATACTTGAATCTGTTCTAATAAGTTTCAGCAAATGTGAGTCTTACATTTCACACGAAAAAAAAAAGAATGGTGTAATTTACGATTCGCATAGCTGATTTTGCCCCTGCCAGAGTTAAGATAAACTTGACTAGAGTTATGGAACATTTGACCAGGAATCAGGTCAATTCACTTGATACCTGGTCAAATTTACGATAATTCTGGTGAGATTTATCTTACTCTGGCAGGGGCCAAAATCAGCTAAGCGAATGGTAAATTACACCATTCTTTTTTTTTCCGTGCAGCTCTTACCTCTTTTAGGTTCTTATCTTACGCTTTGTCAAAAAAGCTTAAATAACGATTGAATTCTAAAAACAGGCAATCTGAAAGTGTTTGATATTTCTGATGTCCTACAAATGACAAATCCAAAAAATGTGTTTTGTACAAATGATGTACAAATTTTGTCGAGCATAATTCTGATCATAGATTTGAAGAATCATGTGCAACAAGCCATAACTTTCTGGAAAGATTTCTCTAATTTCTTTATATTTAAACTAATATGATAAGCCTTGAATAGAAAAGAATGTAAAGAATTTTTATGAGCAGCGTTGCCAGAGTTCTGTAATTGTATGGTATATTTTCATTCAATGTATGTGTATGCGATTTTCCCACCATTTGGCAACTCTGCAATTGGGAAATTCTCTTGATCTCAATTTTAACACTCATGATGAAGTGTGCCGTTAGGTAACAGTGCTTTCCTTCATTTAAACCTATGTACAACAATCAATTTCCTGGAAGCATTTAATTCCTTTGAGAATCTATGATGAGTTGAGTTGCGAGTTTGGGATAAAAAATGGTCTGACAGGCAATGTTGCCAGATTGTCTATAAATTACCAGATTTCTCATTTAGTTAAGTAGGAAAAATCGGTTAATTATCCGATGAATGGCAACACTGGCCACAGGTCAATATTTCAGGGATTACTTCAACCAGGTTCCCCATAAGAACTATTTTAAATCATGAAAAAAAGGCATCCATAATGCATAGCCAATTTTTTGCATGATTTTTTGTGTAAAAAAACATCAAATCCGCTCAGTAGGGAAGTCAAAACTGTACTGAAACCGATCACTTACCTCTCAGATGGGTAAAAAAAAGCCATCATTTTTCCACAGCTCTATGTTTATGTTCTACATTCGAATTGGTTCTAGTAAGTCTGCCTCCTTAACTGAGCTGATTTCAATGGTTTATGGCTCATAAAATCACTCCAAAGATTAGCTTTGGGTTAAGGACGCCTCCTTAAAATTGCCGGCACGTATACCTAGTAAAAGTTGTATCTGAGTTGTGACGCCATCTCTTCGCAATTACCAAATAGCACGCTTCACCACTGATTTATACATACTTGTAAGGTGTAAATTAATAATCAACGAACAATCTGACTGTTATGGAAACAGCCATTTATACCAACCGTATGTAATAGCAATCTGTTCTGTACTGTGCTAAGCACCAAAATGCTAGTAAAATGTAAGAGAATTAAAAATGTTTGTTTTCCAAGTATAAACACCTGGACTATGCAAATCAAATTTTTAATTCTATTAATCAGACTGTTTCATTTTTATTAAAAAGATGGCTGACTGTAATTACTTACTTGTTGAGAGCGTTGCAGCCAATCACAGGATATTCCATTTTGAAACAGTTCGGCTTCAAAATATTAAAATATTCATACTGTACTGACGGCAATGAAGCTGTTCACACTTTTCAAGCACTGGTAAAATCTAACGTCACAATCACAATGTAACCTGTAAGAAGCAATTTTCATTTTATTAATGATATGCATCAAATAAAGATTTATTAATGAATGAAAGTTCGTTTTAATTCTGTCTTTATCGCCCTCTTTTATTCATCAACATATCCCCCCCCCCAGAAGATTAGATACTTACTTTGTAAATAGATACTTACTTTGTGAAAGAGCCATCGTTTGTAAGTCCATATTTCTCTGCTCCGGATATTATGTAATCAGGGCACTATCATGGTCTCTACAACAAGCATCCGTTTTGTAAAAAACTCCCAGATCTTCAAAACTTTTTGCTCGGTCACCATTACCACACCATGGGTACCTAAAAAAAAATAGTACCGCTAAAAAAATAAAAGGAACATAAGAAATAAAAGAAATGGACTTAACCCTTAAATTTTTTTTCTTTAAAGTTTTAGGGTCAATGGCCTATTTTGACTTTTAGTTCCACAAAAATATCATAAAGCTGAGTTTGAAATTAGGCTTGTGCAGCGTTCGATAAAAATTTAAGAAAAAAAAAAAAAAAAAAAATGGTTTGAGAATTGTTGAATTTTTTATCATAGTTTGATCTCATCTTACTAATCAGGAGTCAACTTTTGATCATAAAATCAAACTTAAAGAAAAGAAAAGCAAGTGTCGATTGATAAAAGTTATAAAATTGCCAACATTTTCAAAATTTTTGTTTCAATCGATCATTGTTTGGTCTATTGGACACGTCTAGTAGAGGCCCCATTTGAAATGCAAAATAGCGAAAGAGAGTTTATGGGAAAACAAATTTTTTTCAAAACAAGAAACAATTCCAGGTGAAGCTTGTTCAGATTTCAATCCGATGGATAGCTGGCGCTGCTCGAAAAGTCAAAATTTTGGCTGAAATTGATGAATTTACGCCAAAAGTTCAAATTTGAAGAACGTCAGCAAACATACTCGGGAAGATATCCTTTCAGTTTCAAGCTGATACACTCAAAAATAAGGCCGGAAATTATGAATACAAAAATTCCCTTAAGCCTCAAGAACCAGTGTTTTGTGCAAAATAGTAACAAGAAAAAGAAAAAGTTAACTGCAAGAAGTGCTTTATTTACTTTACCAATTAGTTTTCTCTTTTTTCCATGCAATATTGCTATAAAATTAGAGTACACTTCATTTATTTAAATTATTGATGTTAAATATTCGGGTTTATCGATTCAAGCTGGCAACATTGTGACTCTCTCCCTCTACCCTCTTACTTAAGAATCCATCAGATAATGAAGTACAGGCAAATCTAACCATTTTGGAGCTTTTTCAAAAGTTCACTTACAAACGTATGATTCCGATAACTTTTAAAACCCGCCATTTTGTTGTTTAGCAAATCCACCATCTTGGTTCCGTGAATTTTGAAAAAACAGACTTTAGATTCGTGTTTAACGACCCAAAAAACCCCTATGCACTCTCTCCCCGCGGTTTTTCTGCCAATTTTGAGTTATACAAGCTAGATCGGCCATCCGGACCATAGTGCGGCGCGGCGCGCGATGAGAGACTCGGAGAGACTGTAACGCGGGTATAGAAAAAGCGGAGCTCAAGTTCTTGGGCCTGTACGCTAAAAGAGTCTCGCCTTGTGATGTACAACTTTTGATTGGCTGCTAGATTTTAGGCTGTCACAAAGCTAGCCCAAGGTGGCATTCTCTCTATGTGATTCATCTCCATAGATAGGGTGAACGTTGAGCGCCTCCTTCGAGGAGGCGTAGGTATTTCAAAATTGAAATTTACGGGCTTTAAAGAGTTTAATCTATTAATTCATAGTTAAAAACATCTCCTGTATTACACTTCCTTACTTAAATTAATTTTGTAGCAAAATTTGATTTTTTCCGAGAAATAACGATTGCTTCTTTGGGTTCTTTGGCATTAGCGCCGCTATTCACTTTTTTTTTTTTTTTTTTTTCACTCTTGTTCCAGAGGCGTCGGCCGGCGTTGCGTGCAATTTGGCATCGTTGTGGTTGTCCATTTAAACCCATGTAAAAGGTCGAATGCGATGGTGTTCACCAAACATTCAATTGATCCGTCTTTCTCATTGTAACAAATGGACGAATTGCAACGTTGCCAAATTCCACGCTATGCCACTGTACTGAATCACACGACTCTAGACTCTTTCAAATACACCAGGGACTCTATTCAGAACTTCTTACTCGGACTGGATCCGGAGGAGGGATAAGTATGTGGGAATGCAAGGGCTTTTACAGAATAAATTCCGGGGGGAGGGGGTCAAAAGTTCAATTTCTGCCAAGTTTTGACACTTTCCGGTAATTGTTCGCCTCTTTCCCCAGTCTAATGGCATTTTTCAGGGACAGGGAGGGGATAGCACCCCCCCCCCCGTCATTGCTTTTGCGGGCATGCAACTCCGGTGGAATTTGAAGAGTAAGAAGTTACTTTTCATGGTTTTCTGCATGCCGCGAGAGATTCAAAATTCGAATTTAACTATGGCTCCGGCTTCAGCTGTTTACAGCACTGGCCGACCCTCTTTGTTTCCGCTGTTTCCCTCGAAGGATCCCAAAGTTGAAAGTACGCTGTATAAGTTCAGGGATCACTGGCGTAGCATGCAATTTGGCAACATTGCATTGTGTCAATTATACCTGTAGAAAAGGTCGAATGCGAAAGTGTTCACCGATCACCCAACAGTTCGATCTTTTACACAGGTTTAAATGGACTGGCTGAAATGTTGCCAAATGCACGTTACGCCACTGTTAGGTATACACACTGAATAAAACCCTTTTACGACCAGGTTACCGAAGACACATCAATGTTCGCTCCTTTACATAAGTGAGTAGTGAATATTTCTGCACAGAGGCGCTGATTTGCACTCGCAAATATTGAAGGCGCTCGAGGAAACATTATTTTGAAAATATGATCAATTTTGTGGCTAGCAATTATAATTGATATTGATAACCGAAAAGTGTATGAGGCAGATCTAGTCACAGAAACGAGTATACTCAGGCGTGGCATTGAAAAGGATCATCGGCGAAGCGTGCAATCTGACAACGTCGCACTTGGACATTAATTAATACCCATAAAAACTATCGAACTAAAAGGAATCATCAAATTCGACCTTTCGTATGCGTTCAAATGGTGAAAATGCTACGTTGCCGGATAGGGATAGCACGCTTCGCCACTGAAAAGGATGAAAGCCTACCTGGTTTGATGAGCTTGAAATAATCCTGAATGCTGGAAAACAGCTCCGAAGAAAGGTGACGTCAGACTCCGGACCGCGGGCATCGAGCTCAGATACTTCGATATAGAGCTTGTGTAGTTAATGCCTTTGTTGATTTTCGACAAGAGCGAATTGCCCATTGGGACAGTGGCCGGGGCCAGCTCCGATTCGCTCGACCCAATTTTGATGATCAATTTCACCTGACTTTCAGAGAGCGACGCGTCTTGACGGCGCTTCCGTTCCAACTAGCATTCGGTGACTACCCATCATCGTGGCGACGGAAGAAGCATTCAACGAAGAAGAATTGTTTTCAGATACTCCAGCTCCGATGGCGGATTTAGAGCTGAAACCACCGAACAGCGAGCCGAAACTTACCGAGAACAAATTTTTTAACGTATTTGTTGACACGGAGTGTAGTGGTCTATCCCTTGTTTTTCCGCGGAGGAGTGGTTGTCGTTTCTTCGTTGGGCTTCAGTGTGACGAAGCTTTTGGAGTTGTGGTGATTGACTGAGGGAAAGTATCTTGCACGTGACTCAGCTGAAAAAACAAGAGTAAAAGTTACAATCATAATATAGATTAATAATACGGGTTTATAGGTGATGATACACATATTTTAATGTTTTAGTTAATTTTTTTTATTTTATGCAGTTTTATTTTCAGAATATTCAAAAGCTAAGTATACATTTACCTACCTAGAGAGGCAGTCTAATGGGTAACCCCCATAGGGAATTTTCAGATTAGGTTTTCAACGAGCTATACATTCATCTAGAATGGCGGTTTAATAGGTAACCTGCGTAACCACCATGGGGGATTTTAGGTTAAGTTTAAGCGAGTAATTTGTCCATTTGATTCCGTGTATTTTGGTGCGGCGCGACGCACAGTGAAGCGGAGCATACTTGATCCACTGTGCGTCGCGCCGCACAAAATACACAGGAACAAATGGACAAATTACTCGCTTAAACTTAACCTAAAAATTCCCCATGGTGGTTACGCAGGTTACATTAAACCGCCACTCTAGATAAATGTATAGCTTGTGATCAAAGCATGTTCCGATCCACAGTGCGCCGCACCTTACCAAAATACACGGAATCAAATGGCAAATCACTCGCTTAAACTTAACCTAAAAATTCCCACATGGTGGTTACGCAGGGACCATCAAACCGCCACTCTAGATAAATAAATAGCTCGTTGCATTTAAGCGAGTAATTTTCACATTTATTCCCCGTATTTTAATGCAACGAACTTGTTCGATTCCGTATACACCACATCAAAATACATAGGAATAAATTATGGAAAAATTACTCGCTTAACCTAGACTAAAAAACCCCATGAGGGGGGAAATTACCCATTAGGCTGCCTCTCTAGACTTAATTACAAGTTTTTCTTCAAGGAACTCAACATTTTTACTATAATCTTTGCTTTTACCTGACTCATAGGATTGTGCATCTTGTACTCGGGGCGGCTGGGGTCGTAGTTCATTTTTTTCATCATCGCCTGACGAAAGAAGAATTTGTCGTCTGCTTCATCTTCGCTGTTATTAAAATTGTTATTCTCATCATCGTCAACCTCTTCAGCGCCGCTGTGACTCGATCTGTGATTTCATAATCGGATAAGGCCCGGCGCGTGGATTCCGGCCGGCGCGGGCTCCGCTCGAATGCGGTCCTCAACTCCATCTCTTTCAGAGGCCCAGAGCCAGAGCTTCGGGGGGCGAGGGGGTCGACATCCGTGAACTTGCAACTCGGTCATCATTTAGAGTGACCTCGCCCGATGCTCTCAGCGGTGATAAATGTCTCAGAGAAATCATGAAGAGTATCAGTATTTGTCGAAGACCACATGAACCTGTTGGTGAAAAACAATGACGAGAAACAAAGCCACGCTCAGAGACAAAAACACAGATACCCAACACAAAGCTTGAGACGGGTGCCCGATTTTCATGCTCAAATTTGGTCGGGACCGATCGGAGCAACAGCCTACGGTCGCCTCTGTAGAGTGATGGACATGGGTTATCCTGGCGAAAAATTGTGCGTACAGGTCCATACCAATCCCCACACAGAGTATGGATATTTATGGATCCATACATGGGCGCACCAGGATTTCTGTATGGGGGGGGGGCAAATTGTCATTTCATATGGGGGGGTCTGGGGGTCCTCCCCGGAAAATTTAGCCTTCTTAGACGCAAAAGTAGGCTACTTCTATTCAGAAACTATATTGAATTAGCTCTCGAGAAAATGAGATTTTCCGAGACTATGTGATGTTACGGAAATATCTTCATCCAGTAGCGCACCGAGAGTCTTCATCTCTCTCTTTTCTCCATTAAGAAAGTATGTTAGACAAGGATGGGCAAGGGGATTAAAACCACCTCCTTCTGTCCTTTTCCTACTCATACATTCAAATGGGAAATGAGAGAGATGAAAAGATATCCTGGTTGCGCCAGGTCTTCATCGCATGCTGATAGAAATATGGAGTCTTCAGGAAAATCTAGATTTCAGAAGAAGATCGAGCGAAATTAACAATTAAGGACATTGCTGTCGCGAAAGATGTGTTCCTCCAAGGAAACAAATGTTTCATGACATTGATACTTTTTTGAACTCATTTCCTTTCCCTTATTTTCTTTTTCTCTTCTCTTCTCTTTTCCTCATTGTTTCCTTTCCTTTTCTCTTTTTTTCTTCCTTTCCTCCTTTTTTTCTTCTATGGGGGGGCCTTGGCCCCTTGCCCTCCCCCCCCCTGGGTGCGCCCATGGATCCATATGAATATCGTATGGATCTGTACGGATATCAAACGTACATACATACGATATTCACACATATCCATACAGTGTAGGGAATGGAGCTTTTGCAAACTTTACTATAAGAGCAATAAATAGTCCAATCTGATGTAAAGACCAGCAAAAATCACGAAATCACACTAAGAAGTCTAAAATTTAGTGATAAACTCACATTACTGCTATAACGATAAGTTTGTAAGGACAGTTCAACGCAGGTATCATGGGAGATTCCTGTCTATTATGTCATTTTTTCTACGGAAACAGAGATATGTCTCAATTAGATAGGAATCGCCCATGATACCCGCGTCTCTCCGCCATAAAGCCTGTTCTGAGAGTGAATTCGTGATTTTTAAGTGTACTCATCGTCATTTTTACAGGTTTTTATGCAAGAATCAATCCCCTATAGCAAAAGTTTGCAAGAGCCCCATTGGGGGCATGGACCTATATGGACCATTTTTACCAGGGTAGGTTTTCTTCATGGCGTAAATTGGCGTTTTTTGGACTGAATTAACGGCATGATTGATTCTTTCCATTTCGTTGCCTTTAATTCATTGAAAGTTGACTTCGAAGCAAAATTTCATGTGTATAATTCAGCAACTTTCGTACTTCAAATTGCTGTCTGTTTACAAAAAAATGTAAGAATGAACTCTTCCTTGCATTGTCAATGACGGAAAAATTGAAGTTTCACAAAAGCTTCAAATTTTTACTTAGTTATTAAAGTACAGTATGAAACCACGGGAATCACCTTTCGCCTGCAAAAGACTTTGACCACTCTTGTATAGTTTGGCTCTTTAGTATTTTTAGCTCCATTCAATTATGGTATAAAAGGGCTATTAAAGTTAGACCTTAATTATATCATACATTGGCCGTCAGCAGCTCTTGAAACTGATTCAAAGAAATTCTTTATTGTCAAACCACTGCCATATTTTCTCATGGTTGCTATCCAGTTTGTATTGAACACATTTGCCCCTAGAGATTGGACAGAAAAGAAATAGAGAAATTAATCGTTATCTAGTTTGTATTGAACACATTTGCCCCTAGAGATTAGATACAGAAAGAAACTGAGAAATGAATCAGTTTTTCAAAGAAGCGCACTACACATAGGATCTGTATTACTCCTTTCTCTCAAGAAATTTTAAAATTTTGAGACACTGCAAGGACAAAAATAAATTATCAGTAGCATAGAAATGTGATAAAAATGAAGAATGTTATCAGTGGCAGCTTGTGCAATTTGGCTACAATGCATATTTTCCATTCAAAGCAATGTAAGGAATCTTCCGAAGGTCTGTTGAACCCTAAAATCTAAAAATTGTCAAAATTAACCAGGATCTCTTGAGACTCCTACTCCATTTCGATCATGGACGAATCCAGCAATTTGGCAACCTTGAATTCATCCCATTCGAACATATGAAAAACAATCGATTCTTCAGGAAGCCATAGCCCTTTTTATAATCGATTGTTTCTCATGCATTCAAATGCTAATAATACACAGATTTCAGATTCCTGGGTCCGACTTTGGTTCTTATGAAGGGAAAGTGACCCTTCGATACTTGAATCTGTTCTAATAAGTTTCAGCAAATGTGAGTCTTACATTTCACACGAAAAAAAAAAGAATGGTGTAATTTACGATTCGCATAGCTGATTTTGGCCCCTGCCAGAGTTAAGATAAACTTGACTAGAGTTATGGAACATTTGACCAGGAATCAGGTCAATTTCACTTGATACCTGGTCAAATTTACGATAATTCTGGTGAGATTTATCTTAACTCTGGCAGGGGCCAAAATCAGCTAAGCGAATGGTAAATTACACCATTCTTTTTTTTCCGTGCAGCTCTTTACCTCTTTTAGGTTCTTATCTTACGCTTTGTCAAAAAAGCTTAAATAACGATTGAATTCTAAAACAGGCAACTCTGAAAGTGTTTGATATTTCTGATGTCCTACAAATGACAAATCCAAAAAATGTGTTTTGTACAAATGATGTACAAATTTTGTCGAGCATAATTCTGATCATAGATTTGAAGAATCATGTGCAACAAGCCATAACTTTCTGGAAAGATTTCTCTAATTTCTTATATTTAAACTAATATGATAAGCCTTGAATAGAAAAGAATGTAAAGAATTTTTATGAGCAGCGTTGCCAGATTGTTCTGTAATTGTATGGTATATTTTCATTCAATGTATGTGTATGCGATTTTCCCACCATTTGGCAACTCTGCAATTGGGAAATTCTCTTGATCTCAATTTTAACACTCATGATGAAGTGTGCCGTTAGGTAACAGTGCTTTTCCTTCATTTAAACCTATGTACAACAATCAATTTTCCTGGAAGCATTTAATTCCTTTGAGAATCTATGATGAGTTGAGTTGCGAGTTTGGGATAAAAAATGGTCTGACAGGCAATGTTGCCAGATTGTCTTATAAATTACCAGATTTCTCATTTAGTTAAGTAGGAAAAATCGGTTAATTATCCGATGAATGGCAACACTGGCCACAGGTCAATATTTCAGGGATTACTTCAACCAGGTTCCCCATAAGAACTATTTTAAATCATGAAAAAAAGGCATCCATAATGCATAGCCAATTTTTTGCATGATTTTTTGTGTAAAAAAACATCAAATTCCGCTCAGTAGGGAAGTCAAAACTGTACTGAAACCGATCACTTACCTCTCAGATGGGTAAAAAAAGCCATCATTTTTCCACAGCTCTATGTTTATGTTCTACATTCGAATTGGTTCTAGTAAGTCTGCCTCCTTAACTGAGCTGATTTCAATGGTTTATGGCTCATAAAATCACTCCAAAGATTAGCTTTGGGTTAAGGACGCCTCCTTAAAATTGCCGGCACGATATACCTAGTTAAAAGTTGTATCTGAGTTGTGACGCCATCTCTTCGCAATTACCAAATAGCACGCTTCACCACTGATTTATACATACTTGTAAGGTGTAAATTAATAATCAACGAACAATCTGACTGTTATGGAAACAGCCATTTATACCAACCGTATGTAATAGCAATCTGTTCTGTACTGTGCTAAGCACCAAAATGCTAGTAAATGTTAAGAGAATTAAAAATGTTTGTTTTTCCAAGTATAAACACCTGGACTATGCAAATCAAATTTTTAATTCTATTAATCAGACTGTTTCATTTTTATTAAAAAGATGGCTGACTGTAATTACTTACTTGTTGAGAGCGTTGCAGCCAATCACAGGATATTCCATTTTGAAACAGTTCGGCTTCAAAATATTAAAATATTCATACCCTGTACTGACGGCAATGAAGCTGTTCACACTTTTCAAGCACTGGTAAAATCTAACGTCACAATCACAATGTAACCTGTAAGAAGCAATTTTCATTTTATTAATGATATGCATCAAATAAAGATTTATTAATGAATGAAAGTTCGTTTTAATTCTGTCTTTTATCGCCCTCTTTTATTCATCAACATATCCCCCCCCCCAGAAGATTAGATACTTACTTTGTAAATAGATACTTACTTTGTGAAAGAGCCATCGTTTGTAAGTCCATATTTCTCTGCTCCGGATATTATGTAATCAGGGCACCTATCATGGTCTCTACAACAAGCATCCGTTTTGTAAAAAACTCCCAGATCTTCAAAACTTTTTGCTCGGTCACCATTACCACACCATGGGTACCAAAAAAAAAATAGGTACCGCTAAAAAAATAAAAGGAACATAAGAAATAAAAGAAATGGACTTAACCCTTAAATTTTTTTTCTTTAAAGTTTTAGGGTCAATGGCCTTATTTTGACTTTTAGTTCCACAAAAATATTCATAAAGCTGAGTTTGAAATTAGGCTTGTGCAGCGTTCGATAAAAAATTTAAGAAAAAAAAAAAAAAAAAAAATTGGTTTGAGAATTGTTGAATTTTTTATCATAGTTTTGATCTCATCTTACTAATCAGGAGTCAACTTTTGATCATAAAATCAAACTTAAAGAAAAGAAAAAGCAAGTGTCGATTGATAAAAGTTATAAAATTGCCAACATTTTCAAAATTTTTTGTTTCAATCGATCATTGTTTTGGTCTATTGGACACGTCTAGTAGAGGCCCCATTTGAAATGCAAAATAGCGAAAGAGAGTTTATGGGAAAAACAAATTTTTTTCAAAACAAAAGAAACAATTCCAGGTGAAGCTTGTTCAGATTTCAATCCGATGGATAGCTGGCGCTGCTCGAAAAGTCAAAATTTTTGGCTGAAATTGATGAATTTACGCCAAAAGTTCAAATTTGAAGAACGTCAGCAAACATCCCTCGGGAAGATATCCTTTCAGTTTCAAGCTGATACACTCAAAAATAAGGCCGGAAATTATGAAATACAAAAATTCCCTTAAGCCTCAAGAACCAGTGTTTTGTGCAAAATAGTAACAAGAAAAAGAAAAAGTTAACTGCAAGAAGTGCCTTTATTTACTTTACCAATTAGTTTTCTCTTTTTTTCCATGCAATATTGCTATAAAATTAGAGTACACTTCATTTATTTAAATTATTGATGTTAAATATTCGGGTTTATCGATTCAAGCTGGCAACATTGTGACTCTCTCCCTCTACCCTCTTACTTAAGAATCCATCAGATAATGAAGTACAGGCAAATCTAACCATTTTGGAGCTTTTTCAAAAGTTCACTTACAAACGTATGATTCCGATAACTTTTAAAACCCGCCATTTTGTTGTTTTAGCAAATCCACCATCTTGGTTCCGTGAATTTTGAAAAACAGACTTTAGATTCGTGTTTAACGACCCAAAAAACCCCTATGCACTCTCTCCCCGCGGTTTTTTCTGCCAATTTTGAGTTTATACAAGCTAGATCGGCCATCCGGACCATAGTGCGGCGCGGCGCGCGATGAGAGACTCGGAGAGACTGTAACGCGGGTATAGAAAAAGCGGAGCTCAAGTTCTTGGGCCTGTACGCTAAAAGAGTCTCGCCTTGTGATGTACAACTTTTGATTGGCTGCTAGATTTTAGGCTGTCACAAAGCTAGCCCAAGGTGGCATTCTCTCTATGTGATTCATCTCCATAGATAGGGTGAACGTTGAGCGCCTCCTTCGAGGAGGCGTAGGTATTTCAAAATTGAAATTTACGGGCTTTAAAGAGTTTAATCTATTAATTCATAGTTAAAAACATCTCCTGTATTACACTTCCTTATTTAAAATTTAAATTTTTGTAGCAAAATTTGATTTTTTCCGAGAAATAACGATTGCTTCTTTGGGTTCTTTGGCATTAGCGCCGCTATTCACTTTTTTTTTTTTTTTTTTTCACTCTTGTTCCAGAGGCGTCGGCCGGCGTTGCGTGCAATTTGGCATCGTTGTGTTGTGTCCATTTAAACCCATGTAAAAGGTCGAATGCGATGGTGTTCACCAAACATTCAATTGATCCGTCTTTCTCATTGTAACAAATGGACGAATTGCAACGTTGCCAAATTCCACGCTATGCCACTGTACTGAATCACACGACTCTAGACTCTTTCAAATACACCAGGGACTCTATTCAGAACTTCTTACTCGGACTGGATCCGGAGGAGGGATAAGTATGTGGGAATGCAAGGGCTTTTACAGAATAAATTCCGGGGGGAGGGGGTCAAAAGTTCAATTTCTGCCAAGTTTTTGACACTTTCCGGTAATTGTTCGCCTCTTTCCCCAGTCTAATGGCATTTTTCAGGGACAGGGAGGGGATAGCACCCCCCCCCCCGTCATTGCCTTTTGCGGGCATGCAACTCCGGTGGAATTTGAAGAGTAAGAAGTTACTTTTTCATGGTTTTCTGCATGCCGCGAGAGATTCAAAATTCGAATTTAACTATGGCTCCGGCTTCAGCTGTTTACAGCACTGGCCGACCCTCTTTGTTTCCGCTGTTTCCCTCGAAGGATCCCAAAGTTGAAAGTACGCTGTATAAGTTCAGGGATCACTGGCGTAGCATGCAATTTGGCAACATTGCATTGTGTCAATTTATACCTGTAGAAAAGGTCGAATGCGAAAGTGTTCACCGATCACCCAACAGTTCGATCTTTTACACAGGTTTAAATGGACTGGCTGAAATGTTGCCAAATTGCACGTTACGCCACTGTTAGGTATACACACTGAATAAAACCCTTTTACGACCAGGTTACCGAAGACACATCAATGTTCGCTCCTTTACATAAGTGAGTAGTGAAATATTTCTGCACAGAGGCGCTGATTTTGCACTCGCAAATTATTGAAGGCGCTCGAGGAAACATTATTTTGAAAATATGATCAATTTTTGTGGCTAGCAATTATAATTGATATTGATAACCTGAAAAGTGTATGAGGCAGATCTAGTCACAGAAACGAGTATACTCAGGCGTGGCATTGAAAAGGATCATCGGCGAAGCGTGCAATCTGACAACGTCGCACTTGGACCATTAATTAATACCCATAAAAACTATCGAACTAAAAGGAATCATCAAATTCGACCTTTCGTATGCGTTCAAATGGTGAAAATGCTACGTTGCCGGATAGGGATAGCACGCTTCGCCACTGAAAAGGATGAAAGCCACCTGGTTTGATGAGCTTGAAATAATCCTGAATGCTGGAAACAGCTCCGAAGAAAGGTGACGTCAGACTCCGGACCGCGGGCATCGAGCTCAGATACTTCGATATAGAGCTTGTGTAGTTAATGCCTTTGTTGATTTTCGACAAGAGCGAATTGCCCATTGGGACAGTGGCCGGGGCCAGCTCCGATTCGCTCGACCCAATTTTGATGATCAATTTCACCTGACTTTCAGAGAGCGACGCGTCTTGACCGGCGCTTCCGTTCCAACTAGCATTCGGTGACTCACCCATCATCGTGGCGACGGAAGAAGCATTCAACGAAGAAGAATTGTTTTCAGATACTCCAGCTCCGATGGCGGATTTAGAGCTGAAACCACCGAACAGCGAGCCGAAACTTACCGAGAACAAATTTTTTTAAAGTATTTGTTGACACCGGACGTGTAGTGGTCTATCCCCTTGTTTTTCCGCGGAGGAGTGGTTGTCGTTTCTTCGTTGGGCTTCAGTGTGACGAAGCTTTTGGAGTTGTGGTGATTTGACTGAGGGAAAGTATCTTGCACGTGACTCAGCTGAAAATAACAAGAGTAAAAGTTACAATCATAATATAGATTAATAATACTGGGTTTATAGGTGATGATACACATATTTTAATGTTTTAGTTAATTTTTTTTTATTTTTTTATGCAGTTTTATTTTCAGAAATATTCAAAGAGCTAAGTATACATTTACCTACCTAGAGAGGCAGTCTAATGGGTAACCCCCATAGGGAATTTTCAGATTAGGTTTTCAACGAGCTATACATTCATCTAGAATGGCGGTTTAATAGGTAACCTGCGTAACCACCATGGGGGATTTTTAGGTTAAGTTTAAGCGAGTAATTTGTCCATTTGATTCCGTGTATTTTGGTGCGGCGCGACGCACAGTGAAGCGGAGCATACTTTGATCCACTGTGCGTCGCGCCGCACCAAAATACACAGGAACAAATGGACAAATTACTCGCTTAAACTTAACCTAAAAATTCCCCATGGTGGTTACGCAGGTTACCCATTAAACCGCCACTCTAGATAAATGTATAGCTTGTTGATCAAAGCATGTTCCGATCCACAGTGCGCCGCACCTTACCAAAATACACGGAATCAAATGGACAAATCACTCGCTTAAACTTAACCTAAAAATTCCCCATGGTGGTTACGCAGGTTACCCATCAAACCGCCACTCTAGATAAATAAATAGCTCGTTGCATTTAAGCGAGTAATTTTCACATTTATTCCCGTATTTTAATGCAACGAACTTGTTTCGATTCCGTATACACCACATCAAAATACATAGGAATAAATTAATGGAAAAATTACTCGCTTAAACCTAGACTAAAAAACCCCATGAGGGGGAAATTACCCATTAGGCTGCCTCTCTAGACTTAATTACAAGTTTTTCTTCAAGGAACTCAACATTTTTACTATAATCTTTGCTTTTACCTGACTCATAGGATTGTGCATCTTGTACTCGGGACGGCTGGGGTCGTAGTTCATTTTTTTCATCATCGCCTGACGAAAGAAGAATTTGTCGTCTGCTTCATCTTCGCTGTTATTAAAATTGTTATTCTCATCATCGTCAACCTCTTCAGCGCCGCTGTGACTCGATTCTGTGATTTCATAATCGGATAAGGCCCGGCGCGTGGATTCCGGCCGGCGCGGGCTCCGCTCGAATGCGGTCCTCAACTCCATCTCTTTCAGAGGCCCAGAGCCAGAGCTTCGGGGGGCGAGGGGGGTCGACATCCGTGAACTTGCAACTCGGTCATCATTTAGAGTGACCTCGCCCGATGCTCTCAGCGGTGATAAATGTCTCAGAGAAATCATGAAGAGTATCCAGTATTTTGTCGAAGACCACATGAACCTGTTGGTGAAAAACAATGACGAGAAATCAAAGCCACGCTCAGAGACAAAACACAGATACCCAACACAAAGCTTGAGACGGGTGCCCGATTTTCATGCTCAAATTTGGTCGGGACCGATCGGAGCAACAGCCTACGGTCGCCTACTGTAGAGTGATGGACATGGGTTATCCTGGCGAAAATTGTGCGTACAGGTCCATAACCAATTCCCCACACAGAGTATGGATATTTATGGATCCATACATGGGCGCACCCAGGATTTCTGTATGGGGGGGGGGCAAATTGTCATTTCATATGGGGGGGTCTGGGGGTCCTCCCCCGGAAAATTTAGCCTTCTTAGACGCAAAAGTAGGCTACTTCTATTCAGAAACTATATTGAATTAGCTCTCGAGAAAAATGAGATTTTCCGAGACTATGCTGATGTTACGGAAATATCTTCATCCAGTAGCGCACCGAGAGTTTCTTCATCTCTCTCTTTTCTCCATTAAGAAACGTATGTTAGACAAGGATGGGCAAGGGGATAAAACCACCTCCTTCTGTCCTTTTCCTACTCATACATTCAAATGGGAAATGAGAGAGATGAAAGATATCCTGGTTGCGCCAGTGTCTTCATCGCATGCTGATAGAAATATGGAGTCTTCAGGAAATCTAGATTTCAGAAGAAGATCGAGCGAAATTAACGTATCAAGAGAGTTGATTTATTGATGAAATGTGATCGGTTAGGGCTACCTTATCAAAATGAGTTTCGCAAAGTATGACTTTCGTGCAAAAACAAGTCAAGATTTGTAGTCCAAAAATCTAGAGGTGTCCTTTATCCCATGTTAAGTTTTTGGACTTTCAAGAGATGCGTTAACTAAGCTGTTCCTTTAGTTTACATCAATCAAGCTTTGAGGGACGCAGTCGCATTGTGCGGGATATGGCTTTTTCCAACTAGACGATGATTACCTCATTGTAGAAAACATCTTGAGATAACGCAAGTTTGTGGCAATAGATCGTTTCAGGGATGACGTTTACGATCGCAATTGGACCAAACAAATATCTTTTCTCGCTCAAGTTTGTGGCTATAGACCATTTTAGGGATGAAGTTTACGATCAAAATTGGACCAAACCTTATCATTTCTCGCTCGATCTCGTGAAGGGTAAAGTTAACCATGAATAATCAGATCCAAATTTTCAAATGCATGTATTACAGTAAACAGCCAATTTTCTCAAATTTTACAGGACCATTGGTTTTGTTGTGTCTTAATTTTTTAAACTCTTTAGATTCCAACAAAATTCGTGAAACATCACCCAATTATAATTGTAAAGTCACAGCTATATCTAGTAAGCTCCTCTGTGATGTCCTTGTCTTATACACGGTTTCTGATGGTCACATATCCGCTATGACACTCAAGGACATCCAATCATCTTAACCTCTTTTCTTGAAATTCACGTGGTTTCATAGTGGTTATAATGTGTCCATATCATATTATTATGCGCTTATTTAAAACAGTGAGTGAGATAAGGAAAGTCGCATGGGACTTCATACTAAATAACTGTGACTAAAATGTGTGAGTTTTCAAAAAAATTGTTAAAATGTGAAAATATTTCAAGGTATCAGGATTCATTGCTACAATATTATCTACGCAAGCTGCTCGCTCAGTAGCAAAGAAATTTGTGTTTGAAATTTAGGATCCAATTTTTCACGGGAGGCTCAGTAAGGAGAATGAATGTGATAACAAAATTTGCTTGGCACCAAATTTTGATCGTAACGTTCCACTAAAATGGTCAACGAGAGATGCAATAAGTACGCAAATATCTACACAAATACCCTTTACTTTGTAACCGGATCTCTCTCCGCCACGTGGACAGCAGCGTTACAAGGTTAAGATGTCACGTTTCAAGAATGACATTTTTACATTTCAAAACGAAATAATTTTCGTTCTTCAAATAATTTACGCTGCTGTTCAGTAAAGGGAAAAATTGTTGTTTTGTTTGTTTGTTTGTTTGTTTGTTTGTTTGTTTGTTTGTTTGTTTGTGTTTGACATAAACAATGAGTAGATTGCTAATTTTAATGTTGCGTAAGCCGTTTAGAATGCACAATTTTCTGGCAACAAAATCGATCTTTCTACCGTAGAATCTCATAAACCAAGTAAAAAATGTACATAATTTAGAATGTTCTAGGTCTTCCATACTCAGGTGGTTAGTCTAATGTTTAATCGATAATTTTAAAAAAATAAACTCTTTGGATAGGTACAAAATAATAATTCAATGCTTATAACTAGCAACACTTACCGACTTTCTACAAAAGAGTAAATAATAAGTAAAATCAATCCATGTTTTCTCTTCTAGTTCAAGTCAGTATGCTCGTTGGGATCGTAATTCTTTGTCTGTCTCTTCTCCAGTTTGAGGTGTCATCAAAAAAACAATCATCAAAACGAACTATGCTCATCGGAGAACTACAGCAAGGAGATAAGTAAGTTATTACCTTCGACATCTCCCCCCCTTTTCTTTCGAGTCATAGGCCGCAGCGCTGCATTCATCCAGAATCGTGGAGATTGTCACAGCAAGATTACAAAATCAAGAAAAAAGCTGCTTGTGTATTTATTTGAATGATTCATTAAAGAGTCTTCATATCATACATAAACGGTAGAGATGAGAGGAGCCATGGGCGACATCATCGAAGGCGAATTTGCACGCAAAAGAGTAAATGGTCTGTGGCAACGATTACAGAAGCTGTAGACCTTATGACTTAGTAACCTTTGCTTGCACTTACTAATTAGTGTTAACGAACGTTAATAGAGATTCCTTTGGGCGGCATAGACATTGTTTGGATTGATATTAAATTACAATGATAGTTTCAGCGACGATACATTTTATCTAGAAAAACACCTCTTAGAATATTTTTTCTTACCAAGGCAACTTCCGCCGAGCCTAAAATTTTTCAGTCAAGAAGAAACTGTCTGCCCTTCTAGTTTAATAAACCGCATGTATAAATATATTTTGCCATTCTGGTTAAATATGTATATGTATAGTCGACGTGTATTTGGTTCAAAATATGTTTAAAAAATAGGATTCGGAGGCATTTCATATTTGATCAAAGGTCACATTTGCGATTCAGCTCGAACGTAATGCTAAAAAGCTAAAATTACTATGACCTCTTATAGTCTCTCGAAATACGAAATTCGGCCAGAGCCCGTCTTTGCAATCTGCTAATGTCTTTACATGCCAAGGTTTTTTTTTTTTTTTTTTTTTTTTTACTAGTACGCTTTATTGAGAAAAAAAAATCAGTACCATCCTCTGCCCGCCGAAGTTCTCACAAAGCAAAGCTCTTCCAAAAGCTTAATATGCGCTTTGCATTTAAAGATTCAGAGACCCTACTACTCATTAACTTTACATCTTTGAGCGTCAAAAACATATCTTCTAAGTCTCGCTGAGAAGGTGAAACAACTAGCGCATACTATATCACAATAACAACATTTTTTTCAGGTTATTCGATCAATGTCAATCACTTGTAGAGAAGTAGAAGGTAAAGAATCAAGTGGAAATTAAAACGAGTTATTAATTCTGTTTTCTTTTCTTTCATAGAGTCTTGTTCATGATCGATGTGCGGAAACCAGCCGAAAAAGGCAGAATTTTGGTTGAATATGTAAAATATCCACCTGGGAATGTCTTCCGAAACCTCACTATCAATTTCATTGCGGTGCTTAGTTTGAATAAAAACTTCACTGGAGGTTATCCAGCGATAATTAATGGAGGAATTAAATTTACGTACGTGACAATTAGAATACGGTCGGACAGAGGGCAGCCGATAGATAATTTAGTCGGCGTGTATGGACAGTGACAAAGAACTTTGAGGGAAGCCACCCTTGGAATACGTTTTGATTCAAAAAAGGACTAGCTGACGATTTGCGCAGGAATCTGTTCTTCCGTTGGGAAATTTCGGGACGTAGTCACGGAGCATGCTATTCGGACGAGGAACGCGTTCGAAGAGGTTTTCTATTAACGCCTTGTGTGAGTTGGATATTCCAGAAAAGGAACTAGACCATTTTTCGGTCAAATTGTTTTAATGAGGGAGACGGAGTTAGACACCAGAAAAAACTCAAATTCGTTGCTCTCTACCACCTCACAAACAAGAAAAGGAGCAATTTTGTGCCAAAGCTTTATCTTTCAAGAGGTCTGTTCCGGCATTTGAAAGATTTAAAGCGTGAAATAGACCCCATTATAATTGATATCGATGCTTTATCACGGCGCTTAGACAGAATTGAGCGAAGCCTAAAGAGTGACGACACGCGGAAATTTTAAAGCACCTCTATGAATAACTGAGCAGTATACTTGACGTCTTGACTCAGAAATGAAGAAGAATTTCGGCCGGAATGAAAGAACGTAAAATAGGGAGGTTTTTCCACTCTGGATATCCAAAATGACGATCTTATGTGTAATTCTAGGGAATATGAAACCTGATGACAAACGGGCCTTTGGTATGGCTACCGTTTCAAGTTTAAAACAGATGAGTCCGGTGACGCTGATCATCGCTAAACAAAACTTCTTTCTTTCTACACTGTAAAGATATGATTCAAGGTCTTTCGAGTAGTAATTGGAAATACATTTTTTGATAAAAAAATTACCCTAATGATAATACTACGAGACAAGTTATTTTAGCGGGAAGGAATGAACTCGCCTATTAGAAACTAGGACGGACAGTTGGCATTAGAAAATGTGAAAAATGAGAATATTGTCGAAAAATAAAATAAAAATAAAAAATAAGTGACGCTTGAAAAGTTTGACTCTGTGCTTCCTTAATTTCTTATCCTTACAGAGTACTTTTAGACTGCAAAGAAACATCCAAGTTTAATGATCCAAACAGGAAAAAAACAATGATACAAAAAAATCGCTCATGAGCAAACAAAATGTATTTGAACAATTGACAAAAGGTCACAGAGCTGAGGTCCATGTTGGATTAAACATTTCGGCCGGAAAAGGCCCAAGGTACAAAATAAAACTTGCTTTTTCTTCCAAAATATTGAAATCGAAAATCCTATTTTTAAACATTATAAGAGTATGCTAATGAGACAAATTCAGTTTATTCCATAACACAATAATTGTAAATTTGACTAATCATAAAAAACAGTACCTGAAAAAAGTTTTGAATTTTTACAATTGATAAAATTGTAAACAGATTTTTGAGGAAAACAAAATCTAAAACAACAACTTACAATGATTAACAGGGAATGAAAACACACGAAAAATGAGAAGCGATTCTCTGTTCACAAGGAAGGTTTTTGGCTTTTACTTTGGAACCAGCAAAATAATTATACATACAATGAGATAAAATAATAACAAGAAAAATACTGTGATAAATTAATTGCAGTAAGTTACAGTTAGCCCAACTAATTTGTACAAGTACTGCAGTCTTTTAAACATGTTTCAAACAACTATCGACATCCATTATTAAAATATGTTCAATGGTAAGCAGCAATTTTTATAAATACATGCAAATACATGACAAATATAAATGATGATAAGTAAACGCGACGGTAGCTCTCAATTCTCATTAACTTAAGAGAATTAAGAGGGAAAAGTAAAGAGTAAAAAGTGTTACAATCTTACTCAGATATTACGGTTAAAAAGATGGCAAAGAGCGTCATTGAGAAAAATGTTGAAAAGCTTTCCATGACAATATAATTCAAAAAGAAAGAATATTAACGCGTTCGACATACTCCGAAAAATTTTACAAACAAATTTAGAGTTCTTGCCTTCGTGAGTGACTGTGTGAAGGGAGGTAAGGGGCTATTGTTACTTGACTTCACAGCAAAGTAAAAACAAACAGCTTACTTTGGACGGAAATTTACTTCTATTGTTAATGAATTGTGGATATTAAAAAAAACACAACTCAGTCGCGGGAGATCGTTACAAACTGTAGTTCAAAGGCAAATTTGGTAGATGCAGACAAATAGAGTGAGATATTTCAGAAATTAGACTTGAAAATGGTCTCATCATTAAAGGTTCTAGCATTTAACAAGTGAATATATTCCATTCCACCTCGTCAAGCTCGATTTTGCTTATTGTATGATTGAGTTTATGAAACCTTTGTGTCCATTAACTCAATCGAAGCACGGCAATATACGAAGAATGTCTTGGTGTCTGGTAAAAAATTACGGAAATAAGTTCATTAAGAGAATTGAAAGCAAAGCAACACGAAACTCTTAGAAGAATAAGCTCTATCCCTGGAAGCGAACAAAGCTGATTGAAAATAAACTGTTTGACAGGGCGGCCATATTAACGTATATTTGTGAGTATCTTTAAGGGTTAACATATTTAAGCTACCTCTCATTGCAACAAAATTGTACGAAAGAAGTCGCAACCGTCCACTTTTTTCACTTTCTAACAAAATTTTGAAGACTTACTACATCATCCGGCTAATTTCTTATCATTAAACATTGTTTTGGCGTATCAGCTTGGAATGGTCCTTGTAAAACATTCATCAAGTGATCTTGAAGTTTTTGATGATGTGCTAGCATTATAAAAACTAAAGACTCGCATATCACAATGAATTTGGAACCAATATTTGATATCACGAAGTAGGCACCAAGAGAAATAAATAATCATCCAACCAGTAATATGATTGATGAATATCTCCTTCAGAAATATAAGGTAGTCTTGTCCATCGAACTACCTTTAAGCCTAGAGATCTTACGAAATCAGTTGCAAAACTGTCGACTTGTTCTTCCGCTGTTTTACCAGTTAAAGGAAGTCTCTCACTTGGAGTGAATGTTTTGTCTGAAAAGATAGAGAGAAATAGAGAGTAAATTAAGTGTTTTGTATTTTATATCAAATTGAAAATAGGCAATAGGAACGAGTAATTTGTAAAATAATGAACCAAGAAAGAGTAAAATACTTGAGAACAAGAATTATAAAGACCGTTTCAATATGACATCACAATTAAAATTGGATCTAAACAAATATACCATCTCACTCATTCTCACGGGATGTCCCAATAAAATTGAATCCCAATTTTCAAATACTGATTTATGCTGTTCAATAAGCGGTTGTCACTGGATTTAATTCACCAATGGATGCCACGTACTTAAACCTATTTTCCATCCCAACAAATTTTTTAACATATTAGACATAAATTAACAATCTTCGTTGCATTGAAGAAAGTCTTGTGTTTTGTCCTTGTCTTAAGAACGATCTTGATTGAGCACGTAATTCAAAGAAATGGGGACATCATCGACCTTTCATAATTGTCATTATTCAATGAACAATCAAACATAAAGCTGATTTCTTATTCTTAGCTGTCGCAGACGACTTAAAAAGACCGGTCTTCTAAAACCTCCAAAGGTCATTCTTCATTGAAAGCAAAAACTCCCCAGTTTTCAGAGGCTACATGTTTAAATAACTACATACTATAAAATAATAACTTACTAGTTTCTACGTATGGAGTGTATGGAAGAACAATTGCGATCAGCAAGGCACCTCCAGGATTGAGGGCTGATTTCATGTGCTCGATCAAAGTTAATGGCGAATCACAGCGATCCAAAACATTTAAGCAGGATACGACATCAAATCTATGATTCATCCAGTCATTCAGTTCAAGAACCCTGTTTTAAAAAGGATATTAAATAAAACACAGCAAGATCTCAAAAATTGAAGCTTATGATCTAATTCTTATACTCTGAACCTGCCATAAGAAATGTGACTGGTCCAAGAGGATTGTGAGAATATATGCATGCATAAAACCCCTTCAATCCGGCGGACGCAAAAAGCAATTCGAGACCTGCTGCTAGTATGTGTTTTATGCTTCGAAATGTCCTCCGCCCATGCCACTGGTTGAAGTATATTCCTGAGGCGATTATCGAAAAAATCCATGTCGATTTTCGCTTCAAAGTTCTCTTTCAAAATCCATAAGTTACTATCAAAAGAGGGTAAATCCATTTTACATTGAAAAAACATGCGAATATTTTTAAAACAAGTCGGTAGCTTTTATTTGAGTCATGCTCGAAAAAAATCTATCTTGCCAGATAAAAAGTCCAAATTTTCGCGTTTTTTCAAAAAGTTTAAAAACGAGTCAGAAGCCACTTTTGATATCCTTCATTTTTCTCTGGACTAAAAAATTAAAATCAAAAGCCATGACTGGATAAATCTCGATTTCAAGGAATATCTCGTTTACTGGCATCCTTTTTTCTTGTAGTTGTGTTTTTCTTTTTTTAGTCAAACCTCAAACTTTTCCCCGAAGTTTTCAAACTTTTTTTCCTGGTATTTGAGAGAGGTAGATCGAATTCTACGCCTTCCCTTGAATTTAAAAAAAAAAAAAAAAAAAAAAAAAAAATGTCGCTGAACAGTGAACACCCACTCTGTAACTGTTCTAAGCGGCAGGTACATAAGTATGTACAGTCGGGGACAAAAAAAATGTCAGACGCGCCTGCACTTGGACTCACCGCAATACGGAGTTGGGCCGCTCAGAAAGGTTACGCTGATTATGCGGACGCGCCTCTATTTTTCATAGGTCTGTGCCGAATATTTTACCTGATTGTGAGTAGGATGGGCTGTGTGCCGTGTCACCCGGGCCCGACTACTTCGACTCGTACTCGCTCATTTGAGCATTGGGAATCGGCCGCATAGCTTTGATAAGAACTAAGTTTACGTTGTCTCGCACGAACACGGGCGGGTGAATGAGGTTCTCTTTCTCTCCGTTTCTTAATTTGAACGCATGTGCAAGAGAAGGACAGACATTGTGGCTTGGGGTTCCTAGTGCATACTCCTCTAACTCTTGCGTTCTAATGTGCAAAGAGAGAGAAAGACATTCGCCGAAGTTTATGAAGGAAAAAGCTGACCGAGGCTCCTCTTCCCTCCCTTCCCACTGAGCTACTGACTCTCCTCTAGTTGTTTCGGAGAATGAGTGAGATTCGCTTGAGCTCACAATCGGTGCTTGCTAGTCTTATTTATCTGAAAATATTTTTGCGAAAAGATTGAAGCTTTTTGAAATCATGGCAGCGGCCGCTGGCGCATAGCGTTTATGCGCGAGACCGCTAAACCCACTTCCGTTTTTTTTGACGAGTCATTTTTAAAGCAATAGTGATGCCGCGAGGATTGGTTCCAGTGGCGTCGCGTGTGCAATCTGGCAACGCTGAGTTTTGTCCGTTTAAACGCAGACAAAAAGTCGATATTTTGGAGGTGCACAATGGTCTACCTCAAATCGATATTTTGCATGGGTTTAAATGGAGGAAGTGCAGCGTTGCTAAATCACACGCGTCGAAAAAAAGAAAATTTGATCTTAAGAAAAAAACAAAAAAAAAGAAGCTAATAAGAATGACAAATCTGACAATTTTTTTGAAATATTTTTTACGCTTATAATTCAAAAGTTACGACTATTTTAACTTTTGTAATTTTTTCGCATTTTCGAGCGGAATGATCCAACGCGCCATTTTTTGCGGAATTGCCATTAACCGTGTCACCATTTTTTTAATAAGTAAATAAATACACAATAGCCCCCGCACCGCGTTACAAAATGACCGAGCACTGTGGTTATCATAAGCGGAACGTTTTTATTTACCTATTTTATTTTTATTTTTTTCCTTTATCCAAATTAAGTAATTTTTTTTTTCACAAACAAAACTTGGGGGGGGGGGGAGTCTCCCGAATCCCGTACATCAGGGGCGTGCCGTAATTTCCAGAGAAGGGGGTAAGAATGAAATCTTGCTGGCCTCCTTGAACAAAATTATAAATGTCATGACCCTTTTTTTTCTTTTTACTCACTGATTTGGCCGCCCACCGTAATTCATTTTGAAAGGACACCGCGCTTTGCTTATGGGAACTGGCTCCCAGTCAAATTTTTTTAAATTGAAATATGTGTCGTAAAAGTGTCTCCTGAGAAAAAGCTCTCACGGGCGGAAAAAAAAATAATGACAGGATTCCGAGATATTCGCGTCTAAAGTTGGGGACTATTTGCCCTCCGCTTCGTATTCTCGTACGTAGCAGGCCGCTTAACTACTACGCCAACTGGAAACCTTCTCGGTCGAATCGCCCGACTCAGCGCGCATTGATATTTGCAGTCCCTCCCAACTGCTTATTTGTTTACCGCACACCCACTGCTCTGCCTTGACCACTCCCTTAACTGATTACTTACCTACATCAACATTTTCTTTTTCTCTGCGAACTATCTGCTCTCTCCCTCTCTCTCCCTCATTGTAAATGTAGTTCCGATTAATAATAGTTCAAATAAACAAAAAAAAAAGGACGCAAAAACTAGGTGTCAAATATTGCGAGAGAAACAACAATGAACTATTATTAATCGGAACTACATTTACAATGAGGGAGAGAGAGGGAGAGAGCAGATAGTTCGCAGAGAAAAAGAAAATGTTGATGTAGGTAAGTAATCAGTTAAGGGAGTGGTCAAGGCAGAGCAGTGGGTGTGCGGTAAACAAATAAGCAGTTGGGAGGGACTGCAAATATCAATGCGCGCTGAGTCGGGCGATTCGACCGAGAAGGTTTCCAGTTGGCGTAGTAGTTAAGCGGCCTGCTACGTACGAGAATACGAAGCGGAGGGCAAATAGTCCCCAACTTTAGACGCGAATATCTCGGAATCCTGTCATTATTTTTTTTTCCGCCCGTGAGAGCTTTTTCTCAGGAGACACTTTTACGACACATATTTCAATTTAAAAAAATTTGACTGGGAGCCAGTTCCCATAAGCAAAGCGCGGTGTCCTTTGATAACTTTTTTTTTTTTTTTTTTTTTTTTTTTTTTTTTTTGGGGTCTTCACCCTGATTTTGCCGCCCGGGGCACGGGTACCCACATCCCCCCCCCCCGGCACGCCCCTGCCGTCCACGCTACATCTAAGGCGGGTATGAGTATGCTGAAAAGGAAGTGCATGCATAATTTTCCTGCTCTCATTATCTGATTGTCACTCACAATCAGTGATTCTTTTTTAAGTGATTGAAGAGCAGTAGCGCCATGCTCGGGTCCCCTCCTTTCAGAAAAATCTGTATTGCCTCCAAACATTAAAGCGACTGCGGATCGAAATATCATTCTTAAACAACACACGCGACTTCACTATTGCGTTGAAAGCCAAAAGGTGACACATGAAAAAAGTAAGTGAGTTGAAAGCCTCAGAGAGCGTTGGACCATCACAATGAACAAAATTGAAACAGCTAAGATCAACAAAAGCAAAAATTATTTAAAAGGGGGGTGCACTAACCCGACCCTGGGAATTTGCTCAAATTTTCAGGTTTGGGTTTTATAAGAAACTTTTTGTCACATGTTTGGCCGTTTTTGTGAATGGGCCTTAGAAACGGAGAAAAAAATTGGCTGAGCGCGTGACCCGAAATAGCTGCTACTGACCACCTTCATCATGACCCGGCAGCGTGGCCGACGGGACAACGTTCCTAACCCCGAAGCAAGAAGTTGGAGGTTCTAGTCTGGCTCCGGCCACTTAATTTTTGCACTGCTTGTTGGCAACGACAAATTTAATTCCTCTATGTTATGATGTTTTGCCGTGTGCACCGATCCGCTTTTTATTTTACAAGTAAGAACTATGAAAAAATTAAACATTGAAACCGCACAGATTTTTGCATAGATGGAGGGGGGTGGTATTATTGTCAAAATTAGAATAGAAAGTAAGTAGAAGAATCTATAAAAAAAAAAAAAAAAAAAAAAAACAAAAACAAACAAACAAAAAACAATGATAAATACGATTTTCCTGACTCACCATTATGGAACTCCGGTAATTTCTACACGACAATCTTGTTGCCTTAAACTACAGGCAGTGGCGGACCCAGAAAATTTTTCTAGGGAGGGGGGGGGGGGCACGCCCATGAATTTTTAAAGAAGCGTTGCAGTAGGAAACAGGGGGATATGTTCTGTTGAAAAAAGGCAACGTTTGACGGTTTGAGGCTTTGGGGGATGGAGAGCATGTGCCCTTGCCTCCCTCCCCCATCCGCCACTGACTGCAGGGTTGTAGGATTTGAAATTTTGTTGTAAAGGGAAACGTGGTTTAAACAAAAGACCGTAAGTATTAACAAAAAAAAAACAACTAGTCCAGGACAGATATATTTGAATGCTACATTAAATGTAGGAAAAGGGTTTTTTTTCATTGATTCCTATGTATTTTTGGTCGTTGAATCCGAATATGATGTTTGCTGAAAAAAATTTTTGAGAGCTAAAGCCGCCATCTTGAAAAAATGGCGTAAAATGTAGGATTTTTGCATAAATATCGATATATATCGTTTATTATCGATTTTTCGGCCAACATACCTCAGTAGTTTTTTAAAATCAGGAAAAAATACACAACTTTGATATGTATCTTTTTTTCTGTAGAGTGAAAATTGTTGCCGCTAGAGCGCGTCGAAATTTTGGCCTAAAATCGTAAAATACAATTTCCCGCTATTTTTCATGAATGACACGCATGCAAACGCGCGTTTGAGCATGGGGGCATCAAATAACGCGCACAGCACATGTTGGAGTGTTTAATGTATCGATTTTCTTATTCATATCGATCTATCGCAGTCCCGAAAATTGCGATATATCGCTGAATAAAGCAAATAAGTTTAAATAGAGGCAATGAAATCGAAATCGTGAAACAGCGAAATTTCGTAAGGTCATACAGTCGAAATTTTAAATCACTGGTTTTCGATCATCGTGCGATAAATCGAAGTATTCAACTCCCTTCGATATTTTGTAAGTTTTTTAAAGCAGAAAATGAATTTTGAACGAAAATGCAGAGAAATCAAGTGAGTTTATTAAAAGCAATCATCTCATTAGAAATACGTGACTTAAATTAGTTTTTCTCCCAAACCTTTAATTCACCCGTCTTCTTGCTCACGATAACTTCATGCAAAAAAAAAAAAAAAAAAAAAAATTAATGTGTCAGGAATTTCAGATTCAGCATTTTGAATGAAAGGGCGGCCAATAGCAAGGTATATGGAAGAACAGGTATGGACAGGAGGGGGGGTTTAAAGGGGGCTTTCGAGTTTTCCCGCCAAATGAAAATGATGACGACACGATTGCTTTGGCGATGACGTAGCCGTCACCTACTACAGTAGCGAGAGATGGGGATCACGGGAGAGTGAGTGAGATAGTTTGGAACGCTAGGCGAATTTTATCGCGACCGTCTAGAACATCTGTGACGTAGCCGTCACCTACTGAGATAGGCTCCGCCTCCTGTCCATACCTGTTTTTCCATATACCTTGGGGCCCAAAAGTTATTCCGAAAAAATCCGAAGGTGGGTAGTTATTTTTGTCATGGGCACGAGGCACGACTGATCTAATATCCTCTAAAATGATTTTTGCTGCAGTTTCGACGATGCGTTTTTTTCTTTTTTTCTTTATTTTCTCTCTCTACGTACCACGCGTCATTCAGAACTTTTACGAGCCCCGTATCAGGGAAGAAACCATATAGTTCCATAGGGGAGGTTTATCTACGATCACTATACAGCGTGTTCAAAAGTCCGTCCCCCCCTATCTAACTTTTGAACGGCTGCAGATAAAAAAACTAAACTCGGGGGGTGTTTATAACCTAATGGGAACTACTTTTTGGCGTATCCAAAATTTTCCGGGGGCTCTCTAAGGGGGGTTTCGCCCCCTAACTCAAAATTTTCAAATGGCAACCCCTATCTTGTGATACCTCGTTTTAAAGGGCATAAAATTCTAAGACTTTTGGCGCAAACCGGAGGTCGATATCGTTTTTCGTCATCGATATATCGATAGTCAAAGTTTGATTTCGACACATTTTCAAAAAAATCAGAACTCCCATTTGAAATGTCGGAATTTAGAAAAATAGGAGTCAAAAATACTCAAAAAATCAAGTACTTTCCAGAAAAAAATACGGTTTTGACAGTAACTAGTCTTAAAGCTCCCCAAAAATTTTTTAAAAAAATGACCCCTCAGGGGGGGTATCTCAAAAATTCCGAAGCACGACTCCTATCGAGTGATACATCGCTTGAAAGAACACACAAAACTGAGCATTTTGGCACAAACCGCAGGTCGATATCGTTTTTGGGTTTTTGATATATCGACGACGACGGGTAAAAAACCAACTTTGTCATTCGATATATCGAAAACCAAAAACGATATCGACCTGCGGTTTTTGCCAAAAAGCTCAGTTTTGTGTTTTCTTTCAAGCGATGTATCACTCGATAGGAGTCGTGGCTCGGAATTTTTTAGATAGCCCCCCCGAGGGGTCATTTTTTTAAATAATTTTGGGGGGCTTTAAGACTAGATTACTGTCAAAACTGTATTTTTTTCTGGAAAGTACTTGATTTTTAGAGTATTTTGACTCCTATTTTTCTAAATTCCGACATTTCAAATGGGAGTTCTGATTTTTTTGAAAATGTGTCGAAATCATACTTTGACTATCGATATATCGATGACGAAAACGATATCGACCTCCGGTTTGCGCCAAAAGTCTTAGAATTTTATGCCCTTTAAAACGAGGTATCACAAGATAGGGGTTGCCATTTTAAAATTTGAGTTAGGGGGCGAAAAAACCCCCCCTTTGGGCGCCCCTCGGAAATTTTGGATACGCCGAAAAGTAGTTCTCATTAAATTATAAACATCCCCCGAGTTTCGTTTTTTTTTTCTGCAGCCGTTCAAAAGTTAGATAGGGGGGACGGACTTTTTGAACACGCTGTATCTGCACCATATTTAGCAATCAGTTGAGTCTTCACTGTTCGTGTTTCCGGCTTGAATTCACCCTAAACTTGAGCAATTAATTCGAATAAAGTGAATTGGGACTCGTCTGAATTCTTACCAAAAAAGTCGAAAATATCCTCCGTAGCCTCACTGACTTTGTCCGAATTGGACCGTCCTCTTTTTGGTGCGGTCGTTCTTGGAGGAAGATGCAATATTTCATACAAAAGTTAGTTATTGCGCGTCTGCTGCCATCAAATCCGATGTTGACTGAATTCGGTCCACGGTACTTCGGCCCCCAAACATCGTTCCGTGCTTTCGCGGGACCCATTACTTGACTTCTCATGGAAAAAATTTACTAACCGTAAACACGCTATCGCGATTTTCCGCACTTTTTTTACGTTGAGCTGCGTAGAACGCATCATTTATCTCAGATCCATACAAAAACAAATTACTTCGGAAAACGAAAGTAGGTTTGCAGACCGCGTAGCAGGCGATCTCGATTGTTCAAAAAGTTCATTTTTACGAACATGCGCTGAGCAGACGTCAAGTGCTATAACATCATAAAAATCTTAGTCGTTGCTTCAGAGCGAGACCTCTTGAAAATCAAAAAAAAGTAGGAATTAGTTCAATCAGTAGTGCGATGCTCCCCCATCCATACTCATCATTTGCTACTCAACGTAAACACCCAAAAATCATCGGGATGAAGTTATTATCTTTGCTCATCGGTAGACACAAGAGTAAAATAGCAGACCCCATTCAGATAGTGGATAAAGCTTACAAAATATCGAAGGGAGTTGAATACTTCGATTTATCGCACGATGATCGAAAACCAGTGATTTAAAATTTCGACTGTATGACCTTACGAAATTTCGCTGTTACACGATTTCGATTTCATTGCCTCTATTTAAACTTATTTGCTTTATTCAGCGATATATCGCAATTTCGGGACTGCGATAGATCGATATGAATAAGAAAATCGATACATTAAACACTCCAAAATGTGCTGTGCGCGTTATTTGATGCCCCGATTCTCAAACGCGCGTTTGCATGCGGGCATTCATGAAAATAGCGGGAAATTGTATTTTACGATTTTTGGCCAAAATTTCGACGCGCTCTAGCGGCAACAATTTGCACTCTACAGAAAAAAGATACATATCAAAATTGTGTATTTTTTTTCCTGATCTTTAAAAAAATACTGAGGTATTTTGGGCCCAAAAATCGATAATAAACGATATATATCGATATTTATGCAAAAATCCTACATTTTACGCCATTTTTTCAAGATGGCGGCTTTAGCTCTCAAAAATTTTTTTCAGCAAACATCATATTCGGATTCAACGACCAAAAATACATAGGAATCAATGAAAAAACCTTCTCCTACATTTAATTAGATAGACCCCCTTTTTTATCATATCTGTCCTGGGCTAAACAACAAAAAAAACAAAACAAAAAAAAAAAAAAAAAATTGTTGTTTTTTTTTTTTTTTTTTTGATTCTTCTATTCTTTCTTCCTAATCTAATGTTGACAATGATACCTCCCTCCCTCCCATTTATGCGAAAATGTGTGCGGTTTCAATGTTTAATTTTTGCATAGTTCTTACTTGAAAAATCAAAAGCGGATCGTTGCACACGACAAAACAGTCATAACATAGAGAAAATAAATTTGTCGTTGCAAACACGCAGTGAAAAAATTTAAAAAGGCCCGGGCGCCAGTTTCGAACCCTCAACTTCTCGCCCCAAGGCAGGAACGTTGCCCCTTCGGCCACGCTGCCGATTCATAATTAAGGTGGTCAGTAGCAGCTATTTGAGGTCACACGCACAGCCAATTTTTTTTCTCCGTTTCTAAGGCACATTCACAAAACGGCCAAACATGTGTCAAATAGTTTCTTATGAGCTACCAATCCTGAAAATTTGATCAAATTCCGAGGGCCCGGGGTTCGTGCACTCCCTTTGTTAGTATAAAACTTCGAGTACTGACAATAATGAGTTCACAAGAATGTGATGGAGCCAAAGCAATGACACACGCCGATAGTGACAGGCAGCGGTCAGTGGTGCGGAGGAAAGAGAGGAGACGAGCGGGTGAAGAAGCGCGGCCAAATTCTCTTATCAAAAGTCGGGCCTGGGCGCGGGCGGCCGGCCGGCTCACGATATCGACTCAGGTAAATATTCGGCACAGACCGATGAAAAAAAGAGGCGCGGCCGCATATTCAGTGTAACCTTTCTGAGCGGCCCAACTCCGTATTGCGGTGAGTCCAACTGCAGGCGCGTCTGACATTTTTTTTGTCCCCGACTGTAACTGGAATCTCGAGTTTTTTTTTCAATTTTTATTCCATAAATTTTTAAAGTATGCATAGCGCATACCTTTTTACCCTGACGCATTCACATTCAAAAACGACAAAAAAAAGTTTTCGTGAAAGCCAAGTCGGGCTTCAAAGTTTATACCTCCTTAATTTTTTTTTTTATTTTTATTTTTTATAAAGGTGGCGCTAACCTAAATGCTTTTTTGCCGGGGCCCACCTCATGGGAGGGGAGATTTCGGTGACGCTAACACGGTCAAACGAACCCGCCATTCTCTGTGTTGTCGCCCCATCACCGGCGCCGATGTCCAAGAGTGACCCGAATTTGGTTTCGTCCTGAATTTTTAGGAATTGCTTGAACTGATCCGTCGAAAAAACAAACATAGATCCGCGTCCTAAGAGACTGAAAGCAAACAAAAGAAACGAAACAAAATGAAAAAAAGGAGTAAATAAATACACAGGGAGAAAAAACTCTTCATACATCAAAAAAAGGATCATCTTTTAACGGGATTTCGAACACATTACTCCCCAAGCGATAAATATCGAATAATAATTTAAGGCAACCCCCCCCCCCCCCCCCAAAATTTTTTGATTCTATTTCGGCAGTTTCGCAAAGGGACTCTTCGGTCCAAGGGGTGCAATTCAGAAACTTTCCTTGAAAATACTGGACTTGACTTAAAGTTAAAAAGTCTTCCAGATTCAATTAGCAATACAGAAACACACATTCGAAACACCAAACCCCCTTGAGATGTCTTAGGAATTGTCAATAGGGATTTTCAAGTAAGAATAGACAGAGACACTTTGAAAACTTACGTTTTCTACGCAAGAAAAATCTAAAAAAGATAATTTAAAGACAGCTCATTAGCTTCCTTGAACAAGACACAAGATGTACATGTAACTGAAGATTTCACAAGAATTTCCGACTCGACTTGAGTATTTCTCAACCCCTCAAGTCAAGGAGACTTCAAGAAAAGGATTTAAATTGCATCCTAAGGGTTTGGGATCCTGAGGAAAAAGTAAAAAGAAAAAAAGAGTGCAGTTTAAATTTAACCGTAAATCGATCGAATTAAGACTCCATACATTTCTTTCTCTCCCTCTCTCACTTTCTCTTAAATCCTGTGTTAGAAAAAGACAGATAAAGGGACTAAATTCACATGATAGCCCCTGCCACCATCCTTTTCTGACATACGCTCAAGTGCATCTCATGGAGAAAGACTGAGACACATATTCATGAATCCGCCTCTGGCTCGGTCTACTATCTACTTCCTTTCAACATATCTTAGACGACATTCGCATTTGATGGTTTAGAATCCAAGAGATCCAAGAAGTAGACATTGCTTGATTTTGAGACGCAGTGGCGGCTCGTGCAATTGAGCAACAATGCTTTTCCTCTATTCGATCCCATGTTGAATAATCGATTTGACAGTGAAGCAGCGCTTCACCAGCATTCGATTCTTTTACTTTGAGTTAAATGGAGGCATAGCACTGTTGCCACATTGTACGAGCCGCCCCTGTAGAGACGATCGGGGTCAAAGTTCAAGAGCTAAAATAATTTACACGTTGAAGTTCATGCGTAACCCACTAGAGCGCGGTTAAGAGTTACAATTCCGTCGCGTCGGAATCCTTTTTTCGAAATAGTCAGGGGTTAAAATGTCAATCTACTCCCTGAATTTTGGTTCAAGTAGACCACCTGCAATACTTACATTCATGGCCGTAGTAAGGATAATGTAGTTCTCTCTCTCTCTCTCTCTCTCTCTCTCTCTCTCTCTCTCTCTCTCTCTCTCTCTCTCTCTCTCTCTCTCTCTCTCTCTCTCTCTCTCTCTCTCTCTCTCTCCTCCTCTCTCTCTCTCTCTCTCTCTCTCTCTCTCTCTCTCTCTCCCCCTCTCTCTCTCTCTCTCTCTCTCTCTCTCTCTCTCTCTCCCCTCTCTCTCTCTCTCTCTCTCACGCCATTTAAACGCATGAGTTGGAAAAGGATGAAACAGGGGCTGAAGTGACAGCCCCGTAAATCCATCCTTTTCTAAAAATTTGCATTTAAATTAGCTGAGAGAGAGGAAGACAATATTCTGTCTACGGCTATGCTTACATTCATTAAGATATGTTTGTATACATGTTTGGATGTATTTTTGGAGCTTGGTCCACCAATAATCTTCCTTTTTTTTACTTTCTCATTCTAACAAAGTTGGGCAAATTGAGAAAGTATTGCGATGGCGCAGAGATTTTCAAGGTATTTGTTTCGATGCTTGGGCTCTCACGACAAAGTCAATCATGATTTATACATTCTTATCATGTCAAACACTATACAGCCTTCTATCAAATTTCAATAATTGTCAACCCTTTCAAAATTACAGAGTTTCATACAAACAAATTTTGAGGCGTCCGTCAGTCCATATACTCACATAATTTTTGAATCATTGATCCATATGCATCCAGATTTTGCACTTTCTAGATCCCCCGGAGGGATTTTTTTGGTTTTTGAAATTTTAACTTTTAAGTTAGTTTTAAAGGCGGGGTCTAGGGGTCTCCCCCAGAATTTTGAAGATGGGTGTGGGGGGGCCCCTCCCGGATTGAAATGGTGTGAGAAATTACTCGTAGGTATTCCCTACAGTTTATTTTTTTACCAGCTATACCAGTGTTTCTCTGGTACACTATGAGCCCTTCATTTAAGGGGAATTCCACGACCCAAATTTTAAGACTGTGTTATGAAAAGGGTTTTTTGTACGTCACTAAGTCATCTTACGACGAACCTTCAACGAATGGGTCGGTTGCGAACTTTTGCTACACTTTTATAGAGGGTGATCGCTTGTCATGTAAAATCCACAAAAAACACATTGAAATCATCGACAAGTCTAAAATCCACTCAAAATCACAATTAATGTGTTTAACAAAGTTCAAAAATGGCAGTTGAATGAGCGGGTCACGATAGGGGGGTCCACTGGCGCAACCAGGATCTCTTCCATCTCTCTCATTTCCCATTTGAATGTATAAATAGGAAAAGGACAGAAAGAGGGGGTTTTGTCCCCCTTTTCCATCCTTGTCTAACATACGTTTCTTAATGGAGGAAAGAGAGAAACGAAGAAACTCTCGTTGTGCTACTGAGGGGAGTCCCACCCAATTGCGACTTTCAACGCTGAGAAAAGCGATTCATCGCATAGAGAAAGCTGCGTTTAGATGGGAATCTCCTATAAGGGCCTGCTCATTTTCACCGCCATCTATGAATTTAGCGAAAAACATTTATTAAGTTTAGTTTATAACAGGATTTTTAGACTTTCCGATGCTTTCAAAGAGATTTTCACGCGAATTTATAAAAGGTATCTACCCTCTCCATCACATAGCACTGTATTTAGCAAAAGTTTTCAAACAGACCCCTCCAATCTTCATCTCGAGATCATTTTTTTGATGACTTCGAATATCACAGAAAACTTTGTTTACACCCCGCTGCGCAGTTAGTTACACCCTCGCAGCCAAAAAAAACACACAAAAACAGACGACCTTGATGACGGAGGTCGTCTGAAAACGAGCTCTACCCAATTTCAGTCCCCGAAATTTTCAATTTTCGTTCGTTTTCCTGTTTTCCTGCTTTTAATTACATTCCCATTTTTTCTTCCCCGAACGAACCCAAAAGGGAAAACCTCGATCGGCGACGCGCAGACTCGCTCCGCGAAAACGATCGACTGATAATGCATGATTGAAAACTCTTTTTTATCAACAGCTAAGGCAAAAAAAAAAAAAAAAAAAAAAAAAACCAGTGGGGGGGGGGGGGGGAGTCAAAATAGAGGAGATAAAAGACTTTTAAGATGATGACGAGGAGAAAGCAGAGAGAGAGAGAGAGGGGAGGGAGCGACGAGAGAGTCAAAAGCGTGAGAGGGGGGGGGGGTGGTTGCGGGGGGGGGGATTTTTAATTTTATTTTCGATGAGTGATGTGTGTATGGTTCGTTTATCACCTTTTCCCATTTTCCAAGATACGAGGACGACGACGACGAAGTCGGCGAAGAGAGAGAGAGAAAAGAAAGAGAGAGAGAGAGAGAGAGAAGAGAGAGAAAAAGAGCAAGAAAAACAGAGAGAAAAGGGAAGCGAAAAGGGGGTTGGGGAGGGATAAAGGAAGAAAGAGAAAGAAAAGGAGAGAGAAAACGTAAAAAGTAAAAAAAAAAAAAAAAAAAAAAAAAAAAAAGGAAGATGAGTGGCGAAAAAGAGAGAGAGAGAGAGAGAGGAGAGAGGGGAGAGAGAAAAAGACAAAGAGAAGAGAAGAGAGAGAGAGAGAGAGAGAGAGAGGAGAGAGAGAGAGAGCGACAGAGGAAGAGGAGATTGAAATGAAGGGATGTGTGGCATAGGTAGAGAGGGGTGTCGGAGGGTAAATCTTATTAAAATTTCCCGGGGGGGGACTCCCACCCCAGCTTCACCCTTCTCCCGACCCCCCCGTCCCTCCAATTCTTCCCTTTATCTACTTTTTTAGTTATTCGGCCCTCATCCCATCGCGCGCGACTACTGCTAAGTTGTGTGTGCGAGTCAAAAAGAGAGGGGGACGTCGAAGGGAGGGAAGCGGGGGGAGGGGGAGGGGAGGGGCGGGGGCAGAAGGAGGTAAAGGGAGGGAAGGAGAAGAAAAATCGAAAGAATAAGAAATTGAATAAAAAGATGATTAAAACTAAGATATACAAGGGCGGGAATGAGAGAGAAAATATATGTGTTGCCCTGGTAACCAACGGGTTTGTACATGAGACGACGTCAGAATGAGCGCGGAAAATGGGGGTGGGGGTGGAGCATGGTGAGTAAGGGATGTGGGTGTGTGAGCGTGAGTGTGTGCGCGTGTGTGAGAGGGTGTTTTTTAAAGACTTTGTCGCGGCACGGGATATATACTTTCGCACACATACATAAATAAATTTAATATACACGTGTGTCGCATACTCACACACTCACACAAATTCGCGCGTGCGCTTACGGTCTCATAAATATGTATGCTTTTGTGTTACTGTGTGAGTAAGGGTATGAGAATGTGTGAGTGTGTATATAAGTGAACGCGCCTTTCTTTAGTTTTTGGGGAAGTTTAATTCATTTTTTCTTTAAAGTGCGAAAAAAAAAAAGTAAAAAAAAAAAAACAAAGAACAAAAACCCCCCTTCATCAGTTCTTTGCTCCCGGGGGGTGGAATGAGTTTTTTTTCTCTCTTTTTCTTCATTGGGTGGCTTGTTTTGTTTTAATATGTTCCATGTCTCAGCTTTTCTCAGCTCAAACATTTTGGTTCATTCTTATTCAAAAATTCTTTTTGGGGCACTCCACAATTCCACATACTCCACAGTCATATTAAGTAATTCCATGAAACTACTTATTGCGGAGGGTGCGATGTTGGATTTTTCGGGGAAAATTTTCAAATGAGCACGTTTCATGGTCCCCTGGTGAGAAAATAC
>VMOF01000320.1:27284192-27322311 GCA_011764245.1 Trialeurodes vaporariorum
TTCCTGTACCTTAAATAATATACAATAAATTGACAAATCTTCGCCCATGAACTACATTATAATAAATATATTTAAACCATGTATGCGTAAGCCTTTATGCAAAACTTATTTCTGCAAAACCCAGCAGAGCAGAAGACCAAATGAAACAACTTATGCGCAGATTTTTATGTTTACAATTCACAGGCACGCTTTTCCAATACATGCAATGTATCGGAGCTTCCCTGCTTGTTTTTAATTCTAACTCACGAGTATTTTTTCCTTAAGGTTTTCCCTTGACAACGGCCAATTATTGATGAACACGATTCAACACGTAAAACTTGCGACTATATGCGTTTCCTGGCCGAGAAAGTATCATTTTCGGTAAAATTGAGAATTTCAAGACGCCAAATCAGAAATACGCGAACCGAGTCTACAAGTTTGCCCTTTTCGTTCATATCTCAACAAAAAATAATTTTGAAGAAAAAATAAAAACAGAGTTAGGTATGAGGGAAAATTTTCTGTTCTTGAAATTTTGTCCTTAGCAATTTTTGCGTGCGAGTGCCGATAACTTTTCAAACTGAGGGGGAACGGCGCACTATGGTCCAGGCGCCAAAATTAACTAGACAAAAGTCCCCAAACTCACATAGGCGAACGAAACTAGGTTTCTGGAGGTTTTTTAGGTCGCTGAATTCATTTTTGATGTTTTTCTTCATAATTGTGACATATAATCTCATAAATTCAATTTATATACATGATAGTGTAAAGTGAGCACCAGAAAATAATCGAAGAAAAACCTGTAAGTTTTTTTTGCTGTATGAGCCATAAATATCTTCTTTAATCGGTTAAAGTAAGTTTAAGTAAGAGTTAAATGAATTATATATTACCTCAAATGATGACAAACACAATTATATGAAGGAACATAAAAAAAAAAAAATGAAAATTCAATTATTCTTTAGTGAAATCTGCTCTGTCGTCTAAATTTCCCTTTAAAAACGGCAAAAAAATATAAACAATCTTTTAATTCATTGATTACAAAAATAACAAAAGAGGATCGACAGAGAAAGAAAAATAATATGCACTTTAAATGAGAATACAAAAAATTGAGAGCAAAGTAAGCTATACAAAAAAAAAAAAAAAAAAAAAATGAACTAATTTAGCCAATGTTATAAAACATTGACTTTTAACAACATTTGTCCGTAAAAAAATGCGGAGCATAATTTTAAAAAATTTTGATAGCTGACGAAAAAAACAAAACAGTTGACGTATTTCCAGCTAGATTTTTGGGAAAAGAAAGATTTTAGAATATGAAATGTTTATCCTATTTAAAATTGTACACAAACCATGAACCATGAAGCCATGTATTAGGTCAAATAATAATTGAGCTAATTTATTTGAAATTTAGATGGGCCGAAAAAATTAAAAGTGGCTCAAGAGGAAAAATTTTAGTCTATTTTATTCAAATTCAGTGGCGGCTTAGCCCATTGGCGAATCCAGCAATCTGGCAACAGTGCACTCTTCCCAAATTTGATTTCATGAGAAAAATCGATAAGTCACGTTGCTATGGCTCCATTAAGAATCGATCGTTAATCATACATTCAAATGGGAGCAGTGGCGTCGCGTGGATTTCTAACAGGTAGTGCACATTTTCCGGGGGGTTTGGGGGGTATGGAATACCCCCAAGGAAAAAAGGGGGGGTCCGGGGGTCCCCCCCCGGAAAAATTTTTTGGAATTTGAGGTATACCCAAAGGCAATTTGAGTAGTTTCAGACAGTATTTTGACCTGCAATACATCCTATATTTCTTAGAAAAAAAAAAAAAAATCCCTCTGTGTCTTTGCAGGGTGAGACTGCCAACAAAATCAAAGATTTTTGCTCCCCAAATTATTTTTTTTTTGTTTTTTGTTCTTGTTTCTGTTTTTTTTTTTTTTTTTTTTTTTTTTTTTTTGTTTTTTTTTTTTTTTTTTTTTTTTTGTTTTTTTTTTTTTTTTATTTGGTTTTTTTTTTTTTTTTTTTTTTTTTTTGGTTAAATTGTAATTATAAATGTCGAAAGCAGGAAATTGCAAGATACCTTTCAAATTTTATGACAACTGCGGTTCGCTTTATGATTCGTCACTGCGTAAATTACACCACAATAGGTACAATAATGCGTTTTGAGTACTTTTGTATAGAAAGTTTTGTCTCCGATCCTTTTTGGCTGCAAATAAGTCGATTACTTTCTCATTAAAATTAGGGATTGAATTGATCATTTTCTTCTCTATTGAGAGCATAGCTAACGCGCTAAGTCTCTGCTCTTTCATGGTGCTACGTAAAAATGTTTTGATACGTTTTAGTGTAGAAAAACATCTTCGGCCTCTGCAGTTGTCATAGGAATGTTATGATGATTTGCAATAACTGGACACTTTCTGAAAAGATCTCTTTCAAGTTATTATCCAAAAAAAATTGTAGGAGATTGGTGGCTCCACTCATACTCCTGAAATCTTGCCTTTTGTAAATTAAAGACAATTCGGTTTCAAGCGCGTTTTATCGAGGAAAGGGTACGTGCGACATATTTCATCGTGGATTTCCGAGGGGAAAGATTCGTGATATTTCGCGAACTGATCATTTTCAAAGAGAGCAACAGCAGAGAGATGAGCGGAGAATGAAAATCGATCATTCGCCCGATTCACAATCACATCGCAGACCTCCTTAGCTGCCACCGATCGATTGATATGTGTATTTTCAGAGACCCTGGAGCGTTTTTTGTTTTATGCTGCATCACCCTGTTTTTCTGTGCTTGCGTTAATTTATCCATTTGATCTCTTTCTTGTTGAATGGCACATTTAAATGCGTCAATGCTCTTTCGAATGATGGAAGCATTTGAGCTTCGTTTTTGGAGCTGATTGAAAAGAATGTCGACGTGTGGCATTAAGCTATGGAACACTGTGAGCCAAAAAATAAATTTTGAGTCATTAAGCATACGACGAATTGCAGTGGCCTGATTAATTGCTGTAGTTTGTTTACTTACTTGTTCTATTCTCTCCATGCATTCAATTAAAGCCTCTCTATTTTCGAATACAGTGTTGACCGTCCTGCTCTTAAAATTCCATCTAGTGGAGGAAGCGCGAGGAACCCTTTGTCCCACCACCTCATCAAGAATAGCGACTCTTTGAGGAGAGTTACTAAAAAAATTGGTGATATCACTCAAATTGCAAAAAAATATGCGTACCTCTTGATTCTGACTAGCACTTTGGGCGACGATTAAGTTAAGCTGGTGAGCGTAGCAATGCACGAAGTGTGCATTTTCGTAAACTGCCCTCACGAGTGTCTGAACACCCCCGTCCCCCGTGTTGACCGCTCATAACATTTGCCCCGTCATAACTTTGCGAAATAAGTTTCGTCGGATCGTTAATTACTTTTCCCAAAGTGGCTTTAATACTCGTGGATAAGGACTCCGCATCATGCCCCTCCGGAATCGTGAATTCCCAAAATCTTTCAACCGGCTGTCCGTCCGGCAAAATGTACCTGAATACGATAACTAATTGGAAAATGGATGAAATGTCTGTAGTTTCATCTGCTATTACTGCAGTGAACTTTGATTCGGAAATTTCAGTCATTATGTGATCTTGGCACACAGTTAAAATGCAATCTAGCAGATCGTTCTGGATATCTGCAGAGGTCCCTTTAAAGACAGTCGCACTGTCGAGATGTTCTTTCATCGCACCATCTAATTCGGCTGTGAAATTTATGAGACCTTTGAAGATGCCCGGATTGTCCGAGTCTTTGGTCTCATCGTGACCCCGTAAAGCCAGCTCAAAAGCCCCACAGAAGCGAACACAATCAATTATTTTTGAGAGGACGTAACGATTTTTAGACACTTCTTCGTTGAATTTTCTAATATTCTGACGGTATGCAGAATCTAGTTGTTGGCGGATGTCAACCTTTCCTAGAATACTTAGCTCAAGTACGGAATTCATATGTGATTGTGAGCCAATGTGTTTTTTTATTTTTTCACTTAAATGATTCAAGTCACACACACACCTTGATGAATCCATGCGGTCTCTCCACCAATCTTTGCAAATAGTAAGCACGGAAAACAATAAAACCTATTTGTGACCTCGCAGCCACAAATCCAATCGTGCTTATCATAGGTGTTTTTATTAAATTCGCGCTTAAAATCTCTGCTTTTAGATTTTGAGATTTGCGTGATTTTCATAAAAGGCAAAGGCCTACCCTGCTCTTTAATCTTGATTTTTTCCTCTAAGGATAGCTGTGAAAAATTGAGAACTTTTAGTTCGTCAACCTTCATCATGACACTTGTGAAAAAAAACAAAAAGCAAAACGTACAACACCAAATCAGCACCACAAATCTCAAGACAACACTGCAAAACAAAACTCTCAAACTCTCACAACAGACAAGACAACAAGACAAAAATCACCAATCCCTCCAATGTACCAAGACAAAAACCTAAGGAAAATAAGCTTACAACGAGTAAATTACCAAGCAAGAGCATAGAGCATCAACTTTACGTGCATTATTAGCGAGCTACGAGCGAAAACAAGCGTTCGCAGTGGTCTCACTTGCCTGCCGCAACGAGAATGAGTAAGAGAGTCGCACTACACGCAGACGCAGAGTCGTGGACTGAGCAGTAGGGTTGGGCGATTAATCGAAAGACATCCGATTAATCGATTAATCGGACATGAAAATAATCGATTAGTGTGATCGATTACTAAAGTGGCATTAATCGATTGAATCGATTAATTGGGTCGATTAATCGAAAATTCGATCGATTGAGTTTCAGCCAAAATTCACGATGATGACTTGACTTTTTTCATCATTCTCCTGATATAATATTAATGAAAAAAAAACTAGAAGTTTTCAACTAAGTTTTCGAGCGGGGAGGGAGTCAAGAAACATGTTCTATGTCGGTGAAAGTAAATGGGGTGAAAGCTTTCGGGGTCGGCGTTGCGGCCGATAACGTGGAAAAATACTGGCGCGCAGTATTTCGTTTAAAATCGTTTAACCCGTTTATTGTGGGCGTTTATTCGATTCAATTTACTTCTTCTTCGATTAAGCGACTACCGATTAGTCGATTAGTTCATTAATCGCCCAACCCTACTGAGCAGTGAGCAAGAGCAGCAGTGGAAGGGGAACCGGTTTTCTGGTGGTGGGAGTAGCTCGCTGGACATCTCTCCTCGGCTTCGTTCACGAAGCTGTGTGAACGAGGACGGGGTTTCACAGCGAATGTTTAGATCGAGTATATGCCCACGGGTGAGACTGCCACTACACACAGCGTGTATAGGCCGAATTCGTGCTGTGTACGGAACTCGCTCGGCTTGCTATACGCTTAGTATACGGGGCACTCGCTCGTTGCAGTGAAGGCGGCTGCTGAGGCGCGTTACTCTTCTCTCTCGTCGATTCTCATCTTCTACGCAATACGCATCTCTCGGCATTCGCGGAAGGCTCCTGCTCAGTCTTTTTCCACGCACTGATCGTTCATGGTTTGGTATTATTTCTCACTGCAAGCGTTAATTAAAGTTTTCGGCTCAGGGGGTGCACGTGCTCATGTGCACTCATGGACGCGACGCCACTGAATGGGAGGAACGCGCGGTTGCCGGATAGGTTGCTAGATCCGTTTATGATTGTGCCATTTGGCAACGCTGCATTTCGTCCATCTAGGCCTACATCAAATATAGGTTTCAAGGTAATTTCACGTAAACCTGAACATATCGCCCTTTTTCCCAGGGCTCAAATATTTAAAAAGCTAAGACGAAAAATTTTCACATGTCATTGCTCTTTAAATTACAAGCTCTGATTAACTTTGATTCACAATGATAACATTGGAACTATAACATCATGATGTAAGTTAAATGAATACTATTTAAATACATTAAATTGCCGTCAACTTAAATTTTCCCAAGGTGATAAAGTCAATAGGAATAACAGGTTTTGCGTAAAACAGCTCAAAAATCACCTACATGAATGTAAAAGGTGTAGCGTGTAATCTGGCAACGTTGCATTTAATCCTTTTTAAACCCCAGGTGAAATAGCGATGCAAGGGAGAGCACTATGCATTTTCGATGCTTAAACCTATTTCTTTGGTCTAAATTCAAGAAATACAATGATGCCAAATTTTACTCGACGCCCTGATAAACGGCATGAAAAAGAGCCCCACAGAAATGTAAAAATAACACCCATTTTATCTAAAAAGAGGTGACAAAAAAAAGTCATAACTTCTTTCGGCGACAATCGGCGACACTTATAAAGGCAAAGTGGTGAATCCATGGGTCTTTAGAATGACTTCAGCTATATTTGGTGATGTTATAAGTGTTACACAATTCGTAGCGTACTTTAAGTGCAAAAATTATGGCCAAATTCGTTTAAATTTGACTAATGTCTATTACTACCTGTACTGCACATAATTTCCATTCGAATTGACAAATATCTGGCTTAAACTACTGCTTTTACCTTCAGAAAGAACGTCAAAATGCAAAAAAAAATGAAAATCAACGGTGAACTCTCGAAAAAAACACGGTTAACGTAGGCCACTGCAAGCTTCGACTATTACAACTGTAAACATCGAAAAGAAGACACCTCGCGCGGTCGCAGAAAAAAGCTCGCCAAAGCCTTATCAATGATAATCATGGCAAACCCATTTAGGAGGAGATACTCCATGATATGTAGTATCACTCAGTGAGGTCAGTTTTCATGTTTTCCAACCTTGGATTTTAGACTTTTGTCTAGCTAATTTCGTCGCCTGGACCATAGTGCGGCGCGGGCGCTGCGTTTCCCACTAAGCGCAATGGTGGTTGGAGCAATGACGTCAGCGTCGTATCTTTCGGCGACTGTATCTTTGCAACGAGGTTTAATTTCGAGAAACGGATTTCACCATCGTTCATGTCTCACCTTCCTCTATCGATTCCCATACTTAACTCAACTACGATTTTAGGATGTCCACCCCTTTTTAAGCTATTGCGCAAAATTTTCAACATTTTCCAGCGAAGGCATTACAAAATGGGGTTCGGTAGATTCAAATTTAAGAAACTTAAAAAAAACAGACTCAGAGAGGCTGGAATCGTCAACACCTAATGGGCATGATATTTCATAAAATGGAGGCTCTGGAATGGGAGAGAGAACATACCTAAAAATTAGCTTTAGAGAAACCTTAATTTTAAAATTTTCTGAGGGAGGCCCCCAAGCCCCCCTTCAATCGATGGGGGTATTTCGGCCCTTAGACCCCTCTCGCATTTCAAAATGGCTGCCCTTAGAGCGGTCCTGAAATCGCCCCTGGCAAGATGTGGTCGATATACGGGATTTATGACCTTGAAAGTAAACGTACTACATAAGAAGCAAAGAAAAATCCACACAAAAAATCCATCCGCATGTGCAAATTACATATACAGCTTTCAGTCAACTTGTTTGTAAGCAAGTACCGAGGTAAAAGTCAGAGAGTATAATATGTTACTTAATCTGACCGAATTTTAAACGCGGAGATGGCAAAATTATGGGCTCTCGGATTTTAATTTTTCAAAATTTTCCCGGGGACCCCCCGGGCCCCCCCTTATACTGGGGGTGTCCCCCGGACCCCCCCAGGGGGTGGCACTAAAGCGTTCCGCCCCCGGGGGCCACTGAGCTGATAAAAATGGTCCCTTTAAAATCCTTGCCCAAATCTCCCTGCAATAAGGATTTCCGTGAAATCATAAGGATCCTCACGTAATTGCACGGAAATCCTTATAAATTCTTGAGGATTTTTAAGGATTTTCCCTGCAATTACGTGAGGATCCTCATGATTCCACGGAAATCCTTATTGCAGGGAGATTTGGGCAAGGATTTTTAAGGACCATTTTTTCCAGGGCCTTACTACGCCACTGATTTTACACTGTAATAGAAGACTCGCTGTATTTCTGCAGCCATGGGGGCCCGCAGAAAAGTTTCCAAGGGGGGGGGGGGGGGGGCAAAATTTTTGAACTCTTACGGAAGGTTAGGGACCCCCCCCCCCCCGGTAAGAAGAAAAACCCTTTTTTTCATCCAAAACAGTATACAATTATCAAGCCACTACACAGAATTTCGAAGTGTTTGATATTATGAAAAAGAGACATCATTCAGATGATAATGAAAGGAAGAAAATGTGAAACTCTACTGTTTCCCTTTCAAAAAGTGAGTTTAAATTGCAAAATAAACTAAAGTAATGTTCGTCAGCTATTACCCCTTTTATCAACATTTCAATTTCTTTTCTTTTTATCGTGAAATTTTGACTATTTGAATTCCAGGGGGGAGAGGAGTGCCCCCTCTTGCCCCCGCAGCGGGCGCCCATGGCTGCAGCAAAAAATTGCTAAGTCCCCCTTGCGATGTTTCCAAGTTGTAATCTGTAAAAACCCCCCCTTGATACCTGCTTTTCCCTGAACAATATCTGAAGATAATATACAATCACACCTCCACCCCCTTAATCATTTCTTGCACAAGCTTTTTTTTTTCAGATGATACCTAAAATGCTATAGGTTATTCACAGATTCACACCGCTAATTAATTTTACGAGATATTTTGAAGTCGGTACTTAAAAAGGTAATTTTAAAATATTGTTAACTAAAGGTTACTTAGATTTTAATTTTACAGTTTTTAAATAATTTAAGGGCATGTATGAATGTATGTTGTTTGTGTGTGACGCTCGTCACTCTCGTTTTGTGCAGTCAAAAAGTGGTAGTAAACATTGACCGATTTTATCGAAACTTCACAGAAATGTTTGTCATAGCATTAAGAGAAACTGCCGAAAATTTGAAAACATTTGGCGAAGAAATTTCAAAGTTATCGAGGTTTTAGTTTTCACGCATTTTCGGTTTTTATCGAGCTTATTAGTCGTTCGGTGAGAGTTCGCCGTGCAACGCGGTCTTGGGCTCGGGTCTCGGCAGCAGAGCTCTCCTCCACTCCCCTCTCCTAATTCCATGCTCTCGCCAGATCGTTGTCGCTCGAGTCGCTCCAACATCGCCTCGTTCAACGTCCGTGACCCCGACCCCCCCACTTTTGAATTTCTAAAATCTAAGCATGTAAACGTTTTGTACCTGTTTTGTACCGTTTTGTACCCTTAAAAAAAAATTTTGTACCCACAAATTTTTCTTCTCAGGGTAGAATTTAAATTGGGGGGGCCGGGGTCACGCCATCCCCCCCACATTGGAATTTCTACGTTTTGAGAACGCCATAATTTTGTACCCGTTTTGTACCGTTTTGTACCCTGAAAAAAAAGTTTTGTACCCCAAGCATAACCGCGAGGGGGGGACTACTTCGAATTTGGGGGGGGGGGGGGGGGGGGGGGGGGGGGGGGTCAAATGACAGCGATGGCAACACGAAACCAAAGCCATCTTTTTGTACCTGATTTGTACCTATTTTGTACCTGTTTTGTGCCGTTTTGTGCCGTTTTGTGCCCTTAAAAATAAATTGTGCCCCCAAAATTTTTTTCTCCACAGGGTAGAATTTAAATTAGGGGGACCGGGGACACGCCATCCCCCCCCACATTGGAATTTCTACGTTTTGAGGACGCCATCATTTTGTACCCGTTTTGTACCGTTTTGTACCCTGAAAAAAAAGTTTTGTACCCCAAGCATCACCGGGGGGGGGGGGGGGGGGGGGTGACTACTTCAAATTTTGGGGGTTGGGGTTAAATGACAGTGATGGCAACACGAAACCGGTGCCACATTTTTGTGCTTGTTTTGTACCGTTTTGTGCCCTTAAAAATAAATTGTGTCCCCAAAAATTTTTCTCCTCAGGGTAGAATTTAAATTAGGGGGGTCGGGGTCACGCCACCCCCCCCCCATTGAAATTTCTACGTTTTGAGGACGCCATCATTTTGTACCCATTTTGTACCGGTTTGTACCCAAAATAAAAAGTTTTGTACCCCAAGCATAACCGCGGGGGGGGGGGGGAGGGGGGCGTTTTCAAATTGGGGGCTGGGGTCAAATGGCAATGATGGCGACACGAAGCGGTTGCTATCGTCCTTGTTCCTGCATTATCAAATGTACTAAAAAAATTTAACTTTAATAACAATAGCTCCGAGAAAAGCTTTACATTTTTTTTTATATTGCCTCTTATACAGGGTGTCCCAAAATTGATAGTAAATATTTTTACCACGTATTTTTGGGGCCAAAATAAGACTTTTTTTTCCTATGAACATGTGTCCGAAAATGCCCCCCCTCGGAGCTACAGCCCCCCAAAGTTTTTTAAAAAAATCGGGTTTTCTTCGATTCTTGCAACGGATCTCCGTAAAAATAGACGAAAATTGGTTTCCAAGGGTAATTTAAGACGTTCTTTCCGATTCCGGGGTCAAAAATTTCCGAAAGGGTCAAAAAAGGGGGGTTTGAGGGGGGTTCAAATTTTAAATTGAAAAATTTTTTAGTGCTCCGTAAGAAAATGAGAAAAATAACTAAAGAATCTAACGGAACAAAACAAAAGGAACATTTTTGATCTCTTGTGTTTTTTTCATAAGACACACGGGAAAAGAGTAAAATCGATTTTTCGCCGGGAGCGCACAGCCCGATAGCGCTGTTTCAGTGCCGCGTTGCTTTGAGTCGATTGTTGAGTCAGTTGAGTGCACAGAGCAGCGCTATCGGGCTGTGCGCTCCCGGCGAAAAATCGATTTTACTCGTTTCCCGTGTGTCTTATGAAAAAAACACAAGAGATCAAAAATGTTCCTTTTGTTTTGTTCCAATAGATTATTTTGTTATTTTTCTCATTTTCTTACGGAGCACTAAAAAATTATTCAATTTAAAATTTGAACCCCCCTCAAACCCCGCTTTCTTGACCCTTTCGGAAATTTTCGACCCCGGAATCGGAAAGAACGCCTAAAATTACCCTTGGAAACCAATTTTCATCTATTTTTACGGAGATCCGTTGCAAGAATCGAAGAAAACCCGATTTTTTTATAAAACTTTGGGGGGCTGTAGCTCCGAGGGGGGGCATTTTCGGACACATGTTCATAGGAAAAAAAAGTCTTATTTTGGCCCCAAAAATACGTGGTAAAAATATTTTTTATCAATTTTGGGACACCCTGTAGATACCCCTGCTCTTAAGGGTAAAATGTTTTTTTAACGTTGGGGAGGAAGAGATGGGGCTGAGGAAACCACAGCCCCCCCCCCCCCATTCATGGTTCTAAAATTTTGACTAAGCCGTTGTTTTGTACAGTGATATTGTAGCGTTTTGTAACGCCTTTAAAAAGTTGCGTAACTCAAAATTGCGTCTTCCTGGTAATTTCAAAATTATGGGTGGGGGGCAGGGGGATTTTTCTACAATTCGTAAAGTCACTGTGACACAAATCCTCTCATGGTTTTATCATATTCGTCGGGTTTTGTGCCTTCATTAAAAAAATTGTCAATCCAATAAGAGCCGCTGCAGGAGCAAATATAAAAATTTCGAGAGCTGTAAAGTGTTAGTATATTTGAATCCCCCGCGCTTACGAAAAGGCCGGGTCACACTAGCTTACTGTCACTGCAGTCTGGCGCCAGTGGAACATGAGAGGAGTTTGGACTCCCTATACATATAATAGACTGTTTTAGTAGAGCGATATATCGTATCGATTGCCGTCCGAGGACCTCTGGTTCCAAACAAACTCTGATTCAATGCATTTTCCCCATAAGCGGATTTTTTAACGGAAATTTAGACTATTACATCAAAAAATTAATGCGATTTTTTTGCGATTATGAATTCTACGTCCTCGAAAATGTTTAATTTTTTCTGGTTCTATCGCTAAAACTGCAGAAATCAACAAGATATAACTGATTTAAACAATGCGTTTGAAGGTTGGAATCACCCAAATGTTATTGTTGTTGTGGAATTGGCGGGATTTCGGGCAATTCTAACCAGGCAAAATGAAACATTTTCGAGGACGTAGCATACATAATCGCAAAAAGGTCGCATAAATTGTTTGATTTAATAGTCTAAGTTTCCGCTCAAAAGTTCGCTTATGGGAAAATACATTGAACCAGAGTTTGTTTGGAACCAGAGGCCCTCGAACAGCAATCGATACGATATATCGCTCAACTAAAACAGGCTATATGAGAGTTTCTCCAAGTCGGAATTCTTTCTGATTGGCTCTCAGATTTAGGCTCTCACAGAAGCCCCAAGCGGCGAATCGAAAATGACCGTAAGTACAGTCAACTTTTCGCGCTCGCTCATTTTACACACTGAAAAAAAAAAAAAATACAAAAAAGTGTTAGATTTAACTATTTTATAGTGAAAAGTATGGACACCTCTTAAAAGCTGTCGGTTTGACTGTTTGAATTAGTTAACATAATACGGCATGGACTTAATTTAACTAATTAAAACAGTTAAACTAACAGTTTTTAAGTGATGTCCATATACTTTTAATTATAAAAGAGTTATTTTTTTTTTTTTCAGTGCACATCCCCAAACCCAGTACCGTGACCGGGGTAGGTAGTTATCGTTGATTTATTTTCTGCATAGATATTATTCCGGAGGACGTTATCTCATACAAAACCGACTGTTATTGCTTAGAATTGGAACCTGCTCTTTTTGTAAAAGCGGCATCCGCCATTTGCATTTTGCCTCTTGAGCGCTCCTTGATCCGTTTATTTTCCTTCTTTTTTGAGGAAGAATAATATTATACGGCGCAGCTCTTACAGCACACAGGGTGTCTCAGGCCACCTAGCACGCTTCTTTTGGGGCCCAAAACCAAGGCAAATATGAAAATTCGGGTAAACACGTACGGTGTCGTGTAACGTATATCGACTCCGCAAATAATTCGGAGGAAATATTTCCAGCTTCCTAATTCTGTAGGCCGCCGCAGGGCTCTGATGTTTTTTTATTGAAGGTACAAACCGGAACAAAATGAGTAACAAACGATGGCATGATCCGATTTGAAGATTTCAAAAAATGGTGAGAGGTAGGCCGACCCCCAAAACTTTGGACCCCCAAAACCCCCTTTCCGTGGGTAATGTAAGTACTTATACGATTGTTCGTTTGAAGTTACAAAACAGTTAAAAAATGAGTGCAAAACGATGGCATGATCGGGTTTAAAGATTTAAAGAAAAAGGGGGGGCGGGGCTGCCCCCAATACCCCCGGGCGCCCCAAAACCCCCCTTTCCGAGGGGGTACCATTTTTTTTTTGAAGGTACAAAACGGCACAAAACCGATACCAAAATATGGTGTTCTAAGAAAGTAGAAATTCCAATGTGTAAAGATGGGTATTTAGGGCAACAGGGCCACTAGGACGTACATTTCCCCACCCCCCCCAACTTAAAATTCTTACTTCGTTTTTTTACAGGCGTTTTGTAATAGTTTTGTAACGTTTTGTCACACCAAAAAAAAGTTGTAACCCAAAATTTTTGGGGTAAAATGTACTTTTACGTTGGGGGGGGGGGCTGGGGAAACGGCACCCCCCCCCCCCAATTTAAGATTTTCAAATTTTGATTAAGCCAGTATTTTGTAGTAGTTTTGTAATGTTTTGTAACGCCTTTAAAAATTTTGTAACTCAAAATTGCGTTTTCTAGTTATAAATTCAAAATTATTTGGGGGGAGGGGGATATTCGTAAAGTTACAGTGTCAAAAATCCTCTCACAGTTTTGGAACATTTTGTAGCGTATTGTACCTGCATCAAAATTTCTTCCGACAAAAAAGAGCCCCTGCAGTAGTTAAAAATTTTGAGAACAGTGAATATAGTATTAATCTATTTGAATCCCCCGCGCTTACGAGAAGTCCGGGTCACACTAGCTGATCCACTGCATACCGGTGCCAGGGAAACATACGTGTAGTTAAGTCTAGAGTCACCATATAGGGTCTCCAAAAAGTCCGAAAACGACCCTGTAATTTTTGAACGGGTTTTTTTTTAAAGAACCAAATTTTGCAGGTGATCTAAATGCCCGTGATGCACTTTTAAGTATGATTAAAACTCTTAATGCCCTCCAGGAGGCGTTAGGAGGGGTTTCCCCCCCTCGAAAATGCAATTTGCCTATTGGGGCTTCTGTGAGAGCCTAAGAGAGTCAATCAGGAACGGATTCCAACATGATAAACTAAACGCATGTTTCACTGGCAACGGGATGCAGTGAGAGTCAGCTAGTGTGACCCGGCCTTCTCGTAAGCGCGGGGGATTCAAATAGATTAACACTGTTCAGTGTTTTCGAAATTTTTAATTTTACTCCTACAGGGACTCTTTTCAGGTGGAAGAAATTTTGATGCAGGTACAATACGCTACAAAAATGTTACAAAACTGTGAGAGGATTTTTGAAACTTTACGAATAGCGGGAAATCCCCCTGCCCCCAAATAATTTTAGATTTATATCTAGAAAACGCAATTTTGAGTTACACAACTTTTTAAGGGCCTTACAAAACGCTACACAACTACTACAAAACTACTACAAAACAACGGCTCAATCAAAAATTTAAAATCGTAAGTTAAGGGGCTGCCATTTCCCCAGACCCCCCCATCCCCCCACATAAAATTTTCCTTAAACCGTCAAATCTCGGGTTAACATTTTTGGATTAGTGTTACAAAACATTACATAACTGTTACAATACAATGAGAGGATTTTAGAATTTGTAACCCTACAAACAGCGGAAAATTTCCTCAGCCCCCCCCCCCCCCCAATTTTAAAATTGCCTGGACGACGCAATTTTGAGTTCCACAACTTTTTAAAGGCGTTACAAAACTACTACAAAATTATGGCTTTATCAAAATTTGAAAATCTTAGTTTGGGGGGCTGCCGTTTTCCCAGCCAACCCCCCCCCCCCAACGAAAAAGTACATTTTACCCCTAAAATTTTGGGTTACAAAAATTTTTTGGGTGTTACAAAACGTTACAAAACAATTATAAAACGCCTGTAAAAAAACGAGGTAAGAATTTTAAGTTGGGGGGGGGGGGGGGCTGGAAAAATGTGCGTGCCACAAGGCTATTCTAAACTTCATTGCCACCAAAAATTTTAAAGCTTCTCTCGGACCTATTGTTATTAAAGTTAATTTTTTTTAGTACATTTGATAATGCAGGAACAAGGGCGATAGCAACCGCTTCGTGTCGCCATCATTGCCATTTAACCCAAGCCCCCAATCTGAAAAAGCCCCCCCCCCCCCCGCGGTTATGCTTGGGGTACAAAACTTTTTATTTTGGGTAAAAAACGGTACAAAATGGGTACAAAATGATGGAGTCCTCAAAACGTAGAAATTTCAATGTGGGGGGATGGCGTGACCCCGGCCCCCCAATTTCAATTCTACCCTGAGAAGACAAATTTGTGGGGACACAATTTTTTCGTGTCGCCATCATTGCCATTTGACCCCAGCCCCCAATTTGAAAACGCCCCCCTCCCCCCCCCCGCGGTTATGCTTGGGGTACAAAACTTTTTATTTTGGGTACAAACCGGTACAAAATGGGTACAAAATGATGGCGTCCTCAAAACGTAGAAATTTCAATGGGGGGGGGGGGGGGTGGCGTGACCCCGGCCCCCGTAATTTAAATTCTACCCTGAGGAGAAAAATTTTTGGGGACACAATTTATTTTTAAGGGCACAAAACGGTACAAAACAAGCAAAAAAATGTGGCACCGGTTTCGTGTTGCCATCACTGTCATTTAACCCCAACCCCAAAATTTGAAGAAGTCCCCCCCCCCCCCCCCGGTGATGCTTGGGGTACAAAACTTTTTTTTCAGGGTAAAAAACGGTACAAAACGGGTAAAAAATGATGGCGTCCTCAAAACGTAGAAATTCCAATGGGGGGGGGATGGCGTGACCCCGGCCCCTAATTTAAATTCTACCCTGTGGAGAAAAAATTTGGGGACACAATTTTTTTTTAAAGGGGCACAAAACAGTAAAAAACAGGTACAAAATAGGTACAAATCAGGTACAAAAAGATGGCTTTGGTTTCGTGTTGCCATCGCTGTCATTTGACCCCCCCCCAAATTCGAAGTAGTCCCCCCCTCGCGGTTATGCTTGGGGTACAAACTTTTTTTTCAGGGTACAAAACGGTACAAAACGGGTACAAAATTATGGCGTTCTCAAAACGTAGAAATTCCAATGTGGGGGGGATGGCGTGACCCCGGCCCCCCCCCCCAATTTTAAATTCTCCCCTAAAAGAAAAATTTGTGGGTACAAAATTTTTTTTTAAGGGTACAAAACGGTACAAAACAGGTACAAAACGTTTACATGCTTAGATTTTAGAAATTCAAAAGTGGGGGGGTTGGGGTCACGGACGTCCTCGTTCACTTCAACTTCACGCACATTCAACTTCTTCGGTGGAATCCTCCGACTTCGGTGGAATCCTCATTTCTCTGACTTCGCTCACTTTGCATTTAAACTCACAGTCTCGTCGTTGAGTCCTTTTTGTGGAGCGTTTTTTGTTTTTTTCAAATTCTCTACTTTCGTCGCTGTAGCGGTGTAGCCTGGCAAAATGTAATGGATCCACTCTGAGTGTTTCTAAATTGACAAGTGGAAATTCACTCGGCCATGGTGCGTGGTGCTAACAGCGTCTAACAAAGAGTACAGAACTCCACAACCAGCGTATCGGTAGATCTATTTACACAGGAAGAGGAAATATTGTCATCTATACAGGGTGTAAATTTAAAAAAAGGAGCCAGGCTTAATATCTCGAAAACGGCTCCGAATTTCAAAAAAACGCTGAAACACGTGTTCGATTATTTCGAGGGGGACATTTTTTGAGGGGGTCCCCAATTTCGGGGCCCCCCCCTGGGGAGCCCCAGGGGGGTCAAGTCCCATATTTTAAATGGGGACCCCCCTTTTTTATTTGATAATCGGTAAGAGGGTAAAATTTTAAGACTTTTGGCGCAAACCGAAAGTCGATATCGTTTTTCTTGTTCGATATATCGAAGGTCAAAGTTCGATATGGACCCATCTTCAGAAATTCGTAACTTTCCTTTAAATAGTCCAAATTTCAAAAACTTTGGGTCTAAAATGCTCTACAAACAAGCACTTTTCAGAAAAAAATTCAATTTTAACAGAAATTTAGTCAAACTTTTATTTTAAAGCCCCCAAAAATTTTAACGTTTTTGGCCCCCACGGGGGGGTATCAGAAAAATTCCGAGAGACGACCCCTATCGAGTGATACATCAATCGAAAAAGGGGTAACAAACTGAGCATTTTGGCGCAAACCGGAGATCCATATCGTTTTTCATATTCGAGATATCGAATGTCAAAAGTCGATTTACAGAATGCGATATCTCGAATATGAAAACGATAGGATCTCCGGTTTACGCCAAAATGCTCAGTTTGTTACGCCTTTTCGATTGATGTATCACTCGATAGGGGGCGTCTCTCGGAATTTTTCTGATAGCCCCCCGTGGGGGCCAAAAAAGTTAAAAATGTTTGGGGGGTTTTAAAAACAAAGTTTGACTAAATTTCTGTTAAAATTGAATTTTTTTTTGAAAAGTGCTTGCTCTGTAGAGCATTTTAGACCCAAAGTTTTTGAAATTTGGACTATTTAAAGGAAAGTTACGAATTTCTGAAGATGGGTCCATATCGAACTTTGACCTTCGATATATCGAACAAGAAAAAAAGATATCGACTTTCGGTTTGCGCCAAAAGTCTTAAAAATTTTTCCCTCTTACCGATTATCAAATAAAAAATGGGGGGCCCCCTTTGAAATATGGGACTTGACCCCCCCGGGGCTCCCCCGAGGGGGGGCCCCCAAATTGGGGGCCCCTCAAAAGATGTCCCCCCCGAAATAATCGAACACGTGTTTCAGCGTTTTTCGAAATTCGGAGCCGTTTTCGAGATATTAAGCCTGGCTCCTTTTTAATTGACACCTGTATAATAATAATAATAATAAAAATATTCGAAAAGGTTCTGTCGCGAACAAAGATTAATTATTATTCGATAGTAGGAGATCGGTCAGAATTCGCGTGGTTTGTCACCCAATGTTGATCAATTTATTATCGATGCATCGATTTTTTTGACCGATGACCAAGGTTACCGTTTGGCGTAATTTTCATGGAATTCCTAGATTTATCGGTGATTAAAAATATTAAACAATTTAGTTAAGCAGTGGAAGACGAAATCGCATGAAATATCTTATCTGCAATTGTTTTAGCCACCGGTGGATTCACATCGAATCTTGGAATTCCGTGAAATTCATGCCAATCGGCAACCCTGCTGCCAATAATCCAGATGCTGAAAACCAAGCAAGTGTTTCGTTTAATCGAACAGTTTACGTATAATTATATCGATCGATCGGTCACTAACTTACAAGCTGATGATCAAGACTCGTGTTAGATCGATCGAATTTTATAATACTTACTTATATCGATTGATAAAATTAAAAATATTCGATATTCATAGTTTTTCGCGAGATTCACTTATTCATGTCTTGAGATCCATAGTCTATGCTTTGAAAATCGATCGATAGCCAGTTGTTGATCTAGAAAGTGGTTTGGGGGGGGGGGGGGGGGGGGGGGCGCACTGTAAATTTGAGGTGTCATTGGCAAGGTTGGGCTATTTTCTGTTGAATAAAGGAAAATTCCAGTCTTCTGAGGGGAAGGGGTACATCCTTCTGACCCCCCCCTCCTCTCGCTCCACCTCTTTCAATAACCTCGTATATTTAATTACTCTTTTAGACACAACGAAAATCGATCGATAGCTCAATTGTGGTATCCAAGCGAGAAACGCATGAAATTTACCGATTTTTGTGACTTTTTGATGTATCGAAGTATTTCTTAATTAGAGATGAAGAACCTACGGTAAATGCGTCTGCAATCGATTTTTTTGGGGACTCATATAGAATTATTTCGATCGGCAGAGTTAGTGACCGCGCTATATATAAAATTGACTGTCGAAATCGTCAGAGCTATTGGAGAGAAAAGCTGTGCATTGCACACTCCGATAGAAAAGCCCCCCCCCCCCCTCAAACAAACAAGAAAAACAACAAACAATAAACAAAAACACGCCTCTCTTAAAAAAATGGCAATGCAGAGTCGATCATCGATTTAATCCGATGTCAACAGTGTGATTAAATCGTTGATTATCACCCTGTATAGCTGCAGCGGACTCCCTGTAGACGGTTTTAAGGAGTGTCTCCACCTGCGAAATTAAAAGCGCGAATAAACTGATTGAGCCAATGAGCTTCTTTGTTGTCGATACATCGGACTCGACCTATCAACTTCAAAGCAGCTCATTGGCATTTGGCTCAATCAGTTTATTCGCGCTTTTGAATTCGCAGGTGGAGACACCCCTTTAGTGCGAAGTCAACGGTTAGCCAACAACCACAACAATGCACTCATCGGTTGCAATCGGTTGTGATAAAACTCGCGTAGCGTTTCAAACTATCTCACTCACTCTCCCGTGGCCCCCATGTATCTCTCAGGTTTCGGTTTCACCTGTAATCTTTGCCGATACAACTCCAAATTACATTTGATTTTTTCCTCCCATAAATAAGTCTTTATTTCTGAGCCAATTTGGCCCGTCTATAGCTTAAAAAATCGAGCAAAAAGTTACGCAGGTGCTGACAATCTGTTTTTTTGTCTGTTCAGAGAAAACAGCCGAAAACCGTCAAAAGACGGCTACTTTCGGAGCCAGTACAGTGACTGGATAAACCACAGTGCGGCCATTTGCCCTCCACCCCTCAATAGTGCACCCACTTTAGCATGGGCAGCATGGGGAGTAGGATTGTTCCTGGGTTTCGGAATGAAATTTTCTCTACCCCCCGTCTGAAAATAGTCATTAATACTATGTATAAACCATTTTTAGGGCGGGGGGTTGCGATATTTTTTACTAGTGACTCAGGAAAGCACTTCCTCCCTATGGCGCCCGTGTTAAGTTGGGTGCGCATCTGCGGGGGGTCAGTTACGGGGAATCCTTGATTTCTCTTGATTTTGCGAACCAATATGTTTCAAATTTGACAGAAGAACTTCTGTCGTGTCTAACTTGCCTACGAGAACCCTATAAAACTGTTAAAATACTTCTAAATGCTCAAATTCGCGATGTAAGGAATCCGACCAATCAGAAAGACGACCAAAATGACCGCACTGTGGTTTATCCAGTCACTGTAGGAGCCAGCGACAAGTAACGCCATCTATCGGATTAAAATCTCCGGGAGTTTGCCATAGAATCACCTTAATAGACCTGTTTAGTGTGACGTCACGAAAAAAATTGGATGGAAAAAAATGCTCCATCTCACTCGCTCTGGCGCGGCGGGTTTTCTCATGAGAAACAGGAAAGTGCTAGTAAACACCAAGTTCTCTCAGATTTGATTACATAATTGAATTGCACGTACCTTAAAATGATATCACGGTACAACAACATTTTCAAAACATAATGCATTAATAATTTACAATCACTGATATTTCGAAGAAAGTCCTATGTTTTGTGCTTGTCTAACTCACAGTTTCTTAGGGGTGATAAGAATAACAAGTTAGATTTTGGTTTAAAGCATAAACATTATATACCGTTTATTTAATAAACAACGTTTTTATAGAGCGGCTTGCACAATCTCATTGCGATGATACTCGACGACTGCTTGGGGAAAAAAGAGAACGCAATATTCACGAAGAAAAAAGAATATTGCTGAGACAGCATAGACATCTTACGCTGCAGTTGCACAGTATATAGGGTGATCATTAATAAAGCATATATACAGGGTATGTCACGAGACACGAAAATTATTTACTTCTTCACCCTCTCTAAATAATTGGAGTTAAGTAGAAGTTTTCTTTAAAAAAATTAAAGGGAAGGTCCCTGTCCCCACCGGGCTATATATACTTACAACTCCCTGCCGCTCTTCACATAAATTAAAGCTAATTTTTGATTATAAAAGATATTTATATACAGGTGAACTTACACTTACACGGTAAGTGAGTTCTTGAGTTTTTCAAACTTTTGGCCACAAAGTGGTTTGGTAAGGATGTCGGCGAGTTGTTTTTCGCTCGGACAGTATTCCACATCGATGACCTTCTCGCAGTATTTTTCATGTAAAAAATGGTATCTTACTTCGATGTGTTTGGATCTTTTGTTAAATACGCCATTTTTATAATTTTTATGGCGCTTTGGTTATCGATGTGTAGTACTGTCCTGAGTTTTGATTCAGAAACTATCTCTTCGATTAGATGTTTCAAATAGAGAACCTCTTTTGTGCAGTCAGCGGCTGCAACAAACCCGATTCTGTGGTAGATAGAGTAACTATCGGTTGTTTTCTTGAGGACCAAGTTAATGCCCCTCCACTCATTAAGATTATGAAACCAGTAGTGCTTTTTCGAGTTTCTCTGTCGTCGGCGAAGCTAGAGTCGCAATATGCATCTAGTTTAATTTCGCCTGTTTTCTTGAACATCACACCGGAATCTGGGTTTTGTCTCAGATATTTAAAAATTCTTTTCACATTGTCGATGTCACTCTCTTTTGGGTTCTCTAGATTTCTACTGGCTATTGAGACTGCATAGGCAATGTCAGGTCTCGTTTTATTATTAAGTATAGTAGAGCCCCGACCGCTTGTCTGTATGGAAACTTTTAGGAAGTTGCAGGATCAAGATCCCTCTCTTTGGGTTTTGGGAACATGGGAGTTGTCACTCCCTTGGCTTCACTCATATTAAAAGTTGCAAGTACATTTTTGATGTACTGTTTTTTTGTGAGTTTTAGATTTTCGGCACCCCCCTCTATTTCCATACCCAAATAGGTTTTTGGATTTATCTCGGTTGTCATTTTAAATTTTGAGTTTAGTCTTTTGAAGAAATCTTCAATTTCTTTTTTATTTTTGGCTATAACGAAAACCCTCATCAACGTGAATAGCTAAATATAGGTTTTCACTTTTAGACTTAAAAATACAATGGTCTGATTTGATTTTTATGAGACCTAATTCTTTCAGGAAATCAGTAAGAGTCACGTTCCAACATAATGGTGCCTGTTTTAGACCGTATAGAGATTTTTTAAGTTTGCACACTTTACCTCCCAGATTTGTATAACCCTCAGGGATTTTCATAAAAAATTTTTTCCTCAAGATTTCCATGCAAGAAGGCGGTTTTTACGTCAAATTTAGCCATAACCATATCCCTCTCTACAGCTAGACACATTAAAATTTTATTCCACTTGCATTTGCAACTGGACTGAATATTTCATTATAGTCAAAATTTTTTTTTGTTCGCAGCCCCTGACCACCAACGGGCTTTGTACACCCCCTTATCCTTTATTCGAAACACCCATCGGTTAGAGAGAAGTTTCTTACCTCGGGCTTCGTCTTCAGACACTATGTCCCACGATTAATCGGGGTTTGACAAAATTACATGAACCCCTGTTTACCAGTACTGTGAGTCAGCGCAATAACGCCTTATCGGTAATAGGATTGTTGTTTGGATCCAATTTCTATCGTGAAACGTAGTCATCATTAGGTTAACTCTTTTCCCTGCGGGCAAGCGGTTTTCGAAAGGCGAATTTAGAAAAAGCTAAATTCACCCAGAAATCCGGACGACCCTAGGGGGGGGGGGGATTGTTTTTTACGGAACCCCGTAGGGGCGGGGGAAGGGGTTCCCCCTCTTGAAACGATTCACTCGGCACCTTTTTTTTTTTATTAAGTATCGAGAATTTAAAAGGAAATTTTGTGGACAACCGCAGGAATAAGTTTTCTTTGTTTTATCTAAATTTAAACTGTGCTTTCAAAATTAAATCCCAAGAATTTGAGATTTTAGTATAGGTTCAAAATTCTAAAGTAAGTTTTCAAAAAAAAAAAAATTAAATATCAAAGTTAAAAGGTTTTAGATCCCCCCCCCCCCCTCCATATCAGTTGTTCAGGTCCATAGGAATGGCATCGGCAAAAAATTTATACTTTAAGGTAAATCGTAAAAGTTAAATGGCCATTTTTTTTGGATCAATTGTTAAGGGAGGGAGTGGGTCAAAGTCCAAACTAAAAGCCCTAGTTCGCAAAAATTTTTGATTAACTTTCCCAAGATTTTACCTAAAAAAGTTTATAGTGTTAAAATTAAATTATAAATTTAAACATTTTTTCAATTTTTAGCATTTACCAATTACTTTGGTTTTTGAGTAAAAATTTTATCCAACGTGTTAAGTGAATAAAACTTGGGATAAAGTCAAAACTTTCTTTTGAATGCACACACCCGTCGGTAAATCCCTTCAAAATTATTAACACTAAGTTGAGATGAAATCACGTCGTTCTCATTTTGCAATGGCTCACCCGGTCACAGTGGATGCCTTGAAACACTACACCGTGATTTGGAGGTCAACTTTATGGTAAAATTTTGAGGGGTAATTCCCCGATCAGATTTCATTCACAAGACATGCTTTCGATCTTATCCAGTGTTTTATTCCTCAACCGTTGCCGATTTTTAGCTCAAAAAACCAAAATTTAATTGGAATGTAAAAATTGTAACAAAATTGGTCTTAAAATTTATATTAATTTCATCACTCAATCTTTACTTTCTTTAAAAATTTTGGCAAAGTAAGTCAAAATATTATTTGCGAAAGTTATGGACTTTCAGGATTTGACTTTGACCCCCCCCCATTTATTCCGAAATTAAAATCGGTTCTTGTTAATTTACGATTCTGACAACTCGAAAATTGAAATTTTTTCGAGTTAGCCCTTCCTTTGGGAGTGACACTTTTAAGGCGTAAAATGGGATGTTGATTGTACGGGATGATAGGGGAGGTAACCAAAATACTTACAACTTGCCCCTTGCACGGGGCAGAGGAACACTTGCCACCCATTGATTAAAAAATTCTAAATTTCACGTGGAAAAGAAGGAAAACGAAACAGTTAACAATGTACTAGTCCAACAAAATTTTTTTATGTATAATTTTCACCTTTTTTTAAGGAATTTTGAATTACAATTTCTCCTTTATAATTTCTGCGTCCTTTACCATATTCAACAACAAGAAAGCCACACAATACCATGCTGAAAAGGGAAAGAAATTCCCGTCCCATGAAACAATGATCCAAACTGAATAACTTCAGACTGTTCGCACTTTGTTCATAGGTTTCGAGCATGGTTTTTGTTTGTCAAATCAATAAATATTCCCTTCCTCAGTTTTACGTAATTTAACTTCATCACTGCTTCCTTCTGTTTCTTTTGATGCGTCGACACTTTTCTTCTCGGCGCTGTCACTGTCTTCACCGTTGTTTGCTTCTTCTTCTTTTTCGTCGCACAGTTCACTGTCGATCCACTTTATCTTGCCTCTTCGAATCGGTTCACGAAAAATTACGTCCCGTGACGTAACGATTTTTCGCATTTCGGGATCCCACAGGCGATAACCATGAGAATTGTACCCGACAAAAATAAATTCTTTCGATCGTTCATCAAGTTTCTTGAGATAATTATTTCTTTTTGCGAACGCGACACACCCGAAAATTGCAATATTATCGAGATTGGGTTTTTCTGCTCGTCCAGCCTCGTACGGAGTCACTGTCATGTCGTTCTTGGGACTTCGATTGATCAGATAGGTTGAGACCAAAACTGCTTCACCCCATAGCTCTTTAGCAACTTCCGCTTCGTACAACATTGCTCTGGCACGTTCCATAATGGTCCGATTTTTACGCTCGGATTTTCCGTTTAACTGTGGTGTAAACGGAGTCGTGTAGTCGATCAGAGTTCCTTTTTTCTTGCACCAATCCTTAAAAACTTTCGATGAATATTCACCTCCTTGATCACATCGAAGCTTGTTGATCTTCGTATTCCATTTCGCCTCCACTTGAGCTGAATATTCTTGAAGAGCATCAAATACCTCATTCTTGTGACTCAGGAGATAGGTTTGAGTAAAATTCGTATGATCATCGGTAAAAGTGACAAAGTAGTTTTTATCGTCCCAAGTAGTGGGTTCGATAGGCCCAAAAACATCCGAGTGTATGATTTCGAGAGGCTTGTTGGCTTTGTATCGGTTTTCAGAGAATGGGAGTCTAGTCTGCTTTGCTTTTAAAGCAGATATCACAATTTTCTAGTCCTTTCTTCAGTTCTTCATCATTTAAATTTTTAAACCATCACAAATTTTTGATAATTTTCTTAAATTTTTCTCACCGAGATGACCCATTTTTTTGTGAAGTGTCATTAGGTTGTCGGTTTTAGTCACATAAGAGGTTCCTGAAGTTATTTCGGGTTTAAAGTTGACTGTGAACAACCCTGTTTCTTTTTGTTTTCCCTCAATTATTATTCCTCTATTTTTGAGCGTTGATTCTTTGTTTTTCGAAAAAATGGCATCTTTACAGATCATTACTTTATTTTTCGTAAACAGCACTTCACCTCCTTTATCAGTAATGGCCTTAACTGAAAGTAGGTTCGTTGCAAGGTCTGGTACATAGAAAACGTCTTTTAAAAAAAAATTTTTTCATCTCAATTGTTCCGCTTCCCATAGTTTTGATGATTTCACCCTTTTTCGCTACTCCGATATCTATTATGTTTTCCTAAAAATCCTAAAAAGATTGATTTTGATTTGTCAAATGCAAAGATGAGCCTGAGTCGATGACCCAGTCTTGTGTACAGTTATCAGCATTGGATAAGAAACACACTTTATTCTTGTCATCTTTCTTCTTAGAGTTTTCACCGCTGGTGCTAGCCTCTTCTTTGTTTCAAAAAAAACATCTTTCAGCAACATGATTTTTCTTTTTACAAATTGTACAAAACAGTTTTTTCCCTTTCCCACCCTTCTTCTGGTGTTTTTTGGTAGGACATTCATGGATAAAATGGCCTGGTTTTTTACAGTTGAAACAAGTTCTCTCTTTAGAAACAAAAGCTCCCGGGTTCTTCGCCTCCGTTGTTTTTGTTTTCATGCCGTATGTCTTCTGCAATCAGTTTTGAAACTAATTCCCCCTGATTTTTATTGCCCGTCAATCGCCAAGCAGTCACAAAACTATCATATTTGTCTGGGAGACAAGAAACGATTTTATTTGTCAACAAGTCATCATTTAACGAGTTGTCAAGGGTTTTTAAACGACTGAAGAGATTCTTAATTTTGCTGAGAAAAAGTGAGTTTTTCACCTTTCCCCATTTTTATGTTGAAAAATTCTTGCATAAGTAAGCACTTGCGCTCTTCGTCTTTATTTTCAAACATCTCGAGTATTTTTATCCACATCTCATTTGATGTGCTACAAGTCATAAGATGTACTTGCAAATTTTTTTTAATTGTTGTGATCAAAATTTTCTGACACTGCGCATCTTTCTTTATCCAAGTCGAGTCTTCTTTGACCGGGTTTTGGTGGTACCATCATTACATCTAATGCTTCTATGGCTCTAAACATCACTGTTACCTGGAAATTTTCCCGAGTTGAAAATTTTCGTGGTTTTTTAGTTTATCCAAATGAGAGTATTCCTCCATTTTGCCAGTTGTTGTCGCTACACTGTAAGAGACCGTTGAATTTTAAAGTTTTTTAAAACGCACAGAAAATCACGCGATGTTTTTTCGTCGTACAGTAAATCACACGACGGTTTTTTTTTTTTAAAATTTTTTAAAACGCACAGAAAATCACGCGACGGTTTTTTTAAATTTTTTAAAACGCACAGAAAATTCACGCGACAGTTTTTATGTTGATTTAAGCTCTGTTTGCTTCTTTTAGTAGCTTATGCATTTTCCGGCATTTTCGCACAGCGTAAACATCACTAACACAAGGACAAGTAATCCAAACAACACGTACAGAGTAATATTGTGAACATCGAGATCGTTATTTACCGTTACTGCGGAGTCGCTCGAAAACCAACTCATTTTTTTCCCGGGAAAAAATATGTCACTTACTGAAATAAACGGATGAGCTCACTCGTAACGCACGCGACAAGATCGATAGTACGAATTTACACTTTCGCATGTTTCCCCTTTGGTTTTTAAAGAAAACTTTTTTGGCCTGAGTGGGCTGGGCCCATAACCTGATAAGAATAACAAGTTAGATTTTGGGTTTTAAAACATAAACATTATATACCGTTTATTTAATAAACAACGTTTTTTTAGAGCGGCTTGCACAATCTCATTGCGATGATACTCGACGACTGCTTGGGGAAAAAAAAAGAACGCAATATTCACGAAGAAAAAAGAATATTGCTGAGACAGCATAGACATCTTACGCTGCAGTTGCACAGTATATAGGGTGATCATTAATAAAGCATATATACAGGGTATGTCACGAGACACGAAAATTATTTACTTCTTCAAGGGGCACAAAATTCTAGGATATGAGCCTCACAGGAACCACCACACGACGTGTTATACCTCAAACAAGCTTTGATACGAAGAGAGGTTTTTGATGTTTGAGGTCGCACGGTCACATGACCGTGCGTAAGCTCTCTGATTGGTCGAAACCGCACGCAAGATGCACGCAATTCAATGCTCGGGACCTAACATTATTTGGTCCCTGATCAATACCGCCTCTACTCATACCATGCTGCTTCTTTTGAAAAAGCGGGGTTAGGGTTCGTCTTGGTACATGTAAGCTTGTGGAAAGCTTATGGCGTTATCGAGGTTTTGGTTCGTTTTTTGAAGTTCAAACAAAATTGGAAAAGTACGTCAGTAATGAAAGTTGATGGCTTCCTCAAAGCAGTATAAGAGTTGAAAATCATGTTTTGAGAGGATAAATCTCGATTTTGCTTTTTAAACCAAAATGTCATTCTCCTTAAGCGTACGTATACCAAGACGACCCTAACCTCAAAGAAGCAGCTTGGTATGTTTAGAGACGGTATTGGTCTGATACGAGACCGTGAGTAAGACAAGGGCAAAGTATTGGATATAACTGCGTGATTGTAAATTCACTTGTGATCTTCCTTGAACTATGATGGCGTAAAAAGATACTTCAAGGTACCTACGTGGAATTTAATGGTGTTATAAAATTTGAAAAAACCGGTTGTTTACTAGGATGAATTTGCATTCGAGAATTTTGATCTGATTTCTTATGGGTAAACCCCCGAGAGTGAGGGAGATAGAGCATTTGTTTGGATCCAATTTCTATCGTGACAATGTCGTGACGTCATCACTTAACAGGTCTGAGACCACTGGTTCCACTGCGGGTTCCAATGCGGTTTTCTCGGAAACGGCTGCGAATTTAGAAAAACGGCCATACACATTTCCAATGAAATCTCGGACGACCCTTGAGGGGGGGGGGGGGTAGTTTTTTACGGGAACCCCGGTGAGGGCGGGGGAAGGGGTCTCCCCCTCCTTGAAAATCGGACTTCTCCTACGGCACCCTTTTTTTTTTTTTATTTAAGTATCTAGAAGAAGATTGAAAAAAAAATTTTTGTGGACCAAACCGCAGGTCAATATCGTTTTTCGTATTCGATATTTATCTAAAGTCAAAGTTCGATATAGACCAATTTTCAAAAATTCATAACTCCACAAGAAAAGTAAAAATTTTAAAAAACTAGGTGTCCAAAATACTCAAAAAAGTAAACGGTTTTCAGAAAAAAAAAAAAATTACAAAAATAAAGTTAAAAGGTTTTAGACCCCCCCCCCCAAATTTTTAAAGGGACCGAAAAATTGTAGTTGAGTTAAGTACGGGAATCGATAGGGGAAGGTGAGACCAAAGATTACTTATACACATGGGCGCCCGCAGCGGGGGGCAAGAGGAAGCACTTGCCCACCCGTGGAATTCAAAAAAGTCAAATTTCACGGTGAAAAATGAAAGGAAAAAAGGAAATGCAATGTTAACGAAGGAGTAATAGTTAACAAACTTCATTATTTGTTTATTTTGTAATTTTAACTCATTTTTTGCAAGGAATAGTAGAATTAAACATTTTCCTTTATATCGTTTTCGTCTGCTGTCCCTTTATCCATTATATCAAACACAACAAAATTATAACTACCTACACCTATATACCATGGCTTACAATAAGGGGAGGCTCAGAAATCGCCGCCTCCGATTTTGAAAACAATTGCATGAAAATGTGGCTAAGTAAAACTATCAGACCCCTGTTTCTCACTTTTTTCCAATAGGCCTTCCTAATGCGTCAGGAATTTTTGAAAGTTGTCAAAATTCACATAAATATTCGGAACGCTCTCCGCTCGGGTTTTTACGTGAATTTCGGCAACTTTCAAAGAATTCCTGACGCTTTAGGAAGGCCCATTGGCAAAAAGTGAGAAACACGGGTCTAATAGTTTTACTTGAGCTACATTTTCGTGCAATTGTTTTCAAAATTGGAGGCGGCGACTTCTGAGCCTCCCCTTGTTAGTATGTACACCATTTGGATGAAAAAAAAAAAAAAAAAAAAATCCCCCCTCCCCCCGGGGGGACGCCGGCCGTGATACAACCGGGCGTCCGCGTATACAGAGAGGAGCATATAGATTACAGAATGCTGGTTCGAAAAGATTACTTTTCACACTTTACCTGTGTTTGTTTACAGAACTGAAACAAACATGGAACATGGAACAGTTTTGTAATGGACGACAGGATGAACATGGAAAAAGTAATCTTTGCGAGCCAATCTTTATGAGATCCCCTCTCCGTCTGTATGCCCGGTTGCATCTCGGCCGGAGTCAATTTAACAAAATTCGGGCTTATGCTATATCTGTATGTATAAGTTATCTTTGGGTGAGACATGATCGATGGTATGAAATCCGTTTTTGTTCTTAGGTACTGTCGCGTAGCAAAGCACCTTATGCTATCGTCGCTGTCTGTATACAGGGTGTAAAAAAAAAGGAGCAGCTCCGAATAACTCGAGTTTGGGTTCGAATTTCAAAAAACGCTGAAACACGGGTTCCATTATTTTGAGGGGGACATCTTTTAGGGGGGGTTTCCAAAATTTCCCGGCCCCCCAGGGGGGGGGGTACGGGGGTCACCGCCCCCCTAAATCACATTTCTCAAATGGCGACCCCTAATTTTTATTACATAACTTTGAAGAACATCAAATTCTAAGCATTTTGGCGCAAACCGCAGGTCGATATCGTTTTTCGTGTTCGATATATCGAAAGTCAAAGTTCGATTTTGACCCATTTTCAAAAATTCATAACTCCCACTAAAAAAGTCGGAATTTAAAAAACTATTAACTTAAAATGCTCTACAAAACAAGTCCTTTTCAGAAAAAAATACAACTGTCCAGGAAATTTGAATTTTAGGCTCCGAAAAAAATATTCAAAATTTTCGAAAATTTTGAATCGGCGATACTCTTGTAAAACGGCCAGAATCGACAATTTTGGCTTAAAAACCCGTTGGCTGAGTCCAAATGAGCGATGCAATGCTCTCTAAAGTCCCCAAAACCCCATTAAATCCCGAGAGAGAGGTGTTTCCTGACTCTAAATTTAGCGGTGTTCTCAATACTGAGTTTGATAATTTTAAAGGTGATTTTGAGACTTTCTTGAGCTTTTTAGATCTTTGCATCGCTCATTTGGACTCAGCCAACAGGTTTTAAGCCAAAATTACAATTACATTTACAAGAATATCGTCGATTCAAAATTTTCGAAAATTTTGAATATTTTTTCGGAGCCTAAAATTCAAATTTCCTGGACAGTTGTATTTTTTTCTGAAAAGGACTTGTTTTGTAGAGCATTTTAAGTTAATAGTTGTTTAAATTCCGACTTTTTTAGTGGGAGTTATGAATTTTTGAAAATGGGTCAAAATCGAACTTTGACTTTCGATATATCGAACACGAAAAACGATATCGACCTGCGGTTTGCGCCAAAATGCTTAGAATTTGATGTTCTTCAAAGTTATGTAATAAAAATTAGGGGTCGCCATTTGAGAAATGTGATTTAGGGGGGCGGTGACCCCCGTACCCGCCCCCCTGGGGGGCCTGGAATTTGGCAACCCCCCTAAAAGATGTCCCCCTCAAAATAATGGAACCCGTGTTTCAGCGTTTTTTGAAATTCGAACCCAAACTCGAGTTATTCGGAGCTGCTCCTTTTTTTTTTACACCCTGTATATGTGTATATGTGACGCTGGACGCTTTCGTTTTGTACAGTCGAAAAGTGGCAGTAAATATCAATTGATTTTCACGAAACTTTGCAGAAACCTTTGCCACTTCTTCAAAACGAACTGCCAAAAATTTGGAAGAATTTGGATCAGAAATATCAAAGTTATGAGGTTTTAGTTTCACGCCTCATCTGTATTTGTCGTACTCTGCTCAGTCGGCAGTCGTTGGTTCGCCATAGAGAACGTTCGCCACGCAGCGCAGCACGATGCGATGTCGATGTCGCTCGGCACGGACGAAATCTCTTCCTCACTCCGACCATCCATCCAACTCCTCGCTTCGCTTCGCTCGTCACCGACCATCCTTCCCCGTTCCCCACTCCTCGCTTTGCTCACTCTCCGTCCTTCCAACTTTCGGCGGACTGATAGAAGTGGGCCGATCAAATGTGCGCCTCCCTCACCATTTTTCTAACGTAACGTCACAGAATAATACAACTAACGTATATGAAACCGAATCACCATCTAAACTTGATGCAACCTCGCAGCCAGTTATTCAGTACTAGAGTCCCTGTATATCAAAGAGTCTCGCCATACGGGGTATAGATTCTGATTGGCTGCTAGATTTTAGGCTGTCACGGAGCTCGAGGAGGCGTTCTGTGTTATTCTCCATAAGAAGACCGTTGGAACGCACCTACCGAGGAAGCGTACACGCCCCTCAGCGAACCCAACCAATCAGAGTGGACGCCTCCTTCGAAATTCTTCTTCTTCATGCTTCACGTGGCGAGACTCTTTGATATACAGGGACTCTATTCAGTACTAATGCAGAAAATCTTCTCGCGTGACATTAGTTTTCGAAATTTGTCTTCCTTGCGAAGATACAGCCACCGAAAGATCCGGCGCTGACGGCTGACGTCATCTGCTCCAATGGCTCCATCCGCATGATACGGTAGAGCTCGTTTCAGAAGTGTAGGCGGACCAAAATCATAATCTTCGGCGAATTTTCAACTTTTATTCCTTCAAATCAATACCAATTTTGTCCCTGACTTTATTCTTTTGTGTTTAAAGTTTTCCTCATTGAATAGTGAACACTCAATTTCATTTTTATTCATTTTCATAGAGATATATCAGAAATAATGTTGACAAATTCCAAAGATTATCGGTCTAGGTCCGCCTACACTTCTGAAACTACCTCTACCATTGCTCATTGCATTGCGGTGTCTAAACAGCGCCTGCGCCGCGGCCGTTCCCCCTCAGTTTGTAAATTCTCTGGGACCAAATAATGTTAGGTCCCGAGCATTGATTTGCGTGCATCTTGCGTGTGGTTTCGGTTTCGACCAATCAGAGAGCTTACGCACGGTCATGTGACCGTGCGTAAGTTACGCTCGGGACGTAACATTATTTGGTCCCAGATCAAACTCTCGACGCACAGTGGTTACTACTAGGTAAAAAGTCGGGTTTTATACTTCAATTCCTCTATTTTTGGGTTTAAACAATACCGTCTCTACATATCCGGTTGCTTCTTTGGAAAAAGTGAGGTTTGGTTTCGTCTTGGTATATGTAAGCTTATGGAATGCTTATGGCTTTATCGGGTATTTGGTTGGTTTTTTAAGTTCAACCAAAATTGGAAAAGTACGCCAGGAATGAAAGTTTTGGGCTTCGTCTTTTCCCCAAAGCAGTAAAAGAGTTGAATATCGTCTTTTGAGAGGATACATCAGGATTTTGCATTTCACCTAAAGTTCATTCTTTATTAGCGTACGTATACCAAGACGACTCTACCACGTATGCCAAGACGACTCTACCGTCAAAGAAGCAGCTGCGGGCCGATCCTTGAAATTCACGACTTTTGGGTAGACTGGATAAGAATGGAAAACGGCGATTGGTGGAGACGAGTCACGTGGTTGCCCAGTCTAATCAAAATACGGAATGGATTAGATAAGTTACTCCAGTTGGTCGGGTACTCCAAGACTGCCCGATAAATTATCTAATCCATTCCGTATTTTGATTAGACTGGGCAACCACGTGACTCGTCTCCACCAATCACCGTTTTCCATTCTTATCCAGTCTACCCAAAAGTCGTGAATTTCAAGGATCGGCCCGCTGGCCAGCTTGTGGTATGTTTAGAGACGGTACTGGTTTAACTCTGTTTAAACCTCCCTCAGAAAAGGCGGAAATGTTAAATGTTGCAGCCATGTGCAGCATGAGCGAAAGATATGGTAAACTACGTTAAATTTTCTATCTTTGAAGGCCACAACAAGAGCGAGTACAAGTGGGTACATCAAAGAAAAACTCCATCGAAGTTAGAAAAGCATGAAAATTGGCCCAAATTTGAGAGACTGTTTATTTTTTTAATACATTGAGGGACTTAAAATTCAACTTTGATGCAAGAAATCCTTTTCATAATGGTGGGAGAGAGGGGGGGAAATGCCGATCAAAATTATCGACGCACAGTTGTACGGCGAATTAAAAAAGAGAGATTGACGAGATTGATCAACCGAAAAACAAGATTTTGTACCAAAAAAATGAACTTTGAACCTATGTCGTAAGCATCGTAGGCAGGTTTAGAGCCAAACGGACATTGATTCGGGCTTATCCAGACAACCGTAACAAGACAATCAAGCCATAAAGCGGATTTTTTGAAGTGAGTTTTGCCGAGCTAGAATACTCACATCGATTCACAGTGGCGGCCCCTCCCTGATAAAAATGGTCCTTGAAAATCCTTGCCCAAATCTCCCTGCAATAAGGATTTCCGTGAAATCATAAGGATCCTCACGTAATTGCACGGAAATCCTTATAAATCCTCAAGAATTTATAAGGATTCCGTGCATTACTGAGGATCCTTATGATTTCACGGAAATCCTTATTGCAGGGAGATTTGGGCAAGGATTTTCAAGGACCATTTTTACCAGGGCTGCCCCCTGCCCCTTTTGAGTTCTAAAGTGGTTGTGCAAATGTACAGGCTCACTGGCAGGCTCTATCCGACTTTAGACCCTCACCACCGGAGAAGTAATACAGAGAATTAGGCTGACTATAAAGTTTATCTATGGGCAAAAGAAAAATTAGAAACGGCCACAGATACGACAAAATGGATGACATTTATGCACGCAGAGCCATAATTTGTCAAAATTAGTCGAAATTGACTTCTCATTACCCTCGGCCTCGACAACTTATTTTTTGAAATAATTCAATTATAATCCACTGCACAGGAAGGGATTTTTTTAAAATTAAATCTCCGAAGTGTTGAGGAGTTAATTTCGACTAATTTTCACGAATTATGGCTCTATAAATACGGGCATACATTTCATCCATTTTGTCGTATTTATTTTGTTTCTAATTTGACTTTTGCACAGATAAAAATTCATAGCCAGCCGGTTCTTGCTCAAATCGCATGATGAAATTATTGATAGTGAATTTGAGCTTTTGACTATCATTAAAGAACGCCCAAACAGTATAAAGGTGAACGTTTTAGGCACTTTTTGTTTCAGTTTAAAGTAACGAAAATTTGAAATTAGTCGAAGATTATTGGCTAGGATCCGCCTACACTTATGGAAGAATGTTCACCTATATCTCAAATCATTATTTTGCGCTTTTTCGAACCCCCCCCCGGCTATACAGAGGGACGGCAGATATTTTAAAAATATGAAATTTGATTCTTCTCCAAATGTTCGTATTTCGTGCAGTACCGGTCTGGCTTGGATGACTGCGTGGCGATATCCACTTTTGCGATTGGAGGGGGGACCGGTGTTTTTTTTTTCTTTTTAGTTTTCTCAGTTTTTCTTGAACCCTTCCTCCATACAATACAAATAGGGGCAGGGCTTACGAAATTATGACCTTTCTTTTTCTCTATTTGAGCCCTTGCCGAAAGGGGGGGGGGTCGGACCCCCAAGTCCCCCTTCTCGGACCGTCAGTGGTGAGGGCCCAAAAAATGTTTGGTACGGACGGTCCCTTGTTATCGACCACTAGTTGCGAATCCTAGCTTCTGATTGCCTGCATAAAACAACAAGGTTATTGCCTTGTTATTGTCTGTTAAAAAACGAACAATTTTTAGGCCGAAGGCTTCACTGGCTTTCTGTCGGACTTTGGAACGTTTCGAAATGCACAAACAAACATGAAATCATGCATGCCATGATTTAACAGCACAATTTGACGCGATAACGGTAAAATATGTTCTCTAATGCATTAACGTATAGTGTGACTTAAAATGGAGGAAAGCATTGTGAAAAACTCCAACTGGGGAGTTTGGGGGAAAGGGCATCCTCTTGCTAGGGGGGTCTACCCCCTGAAAATTTTGATGATTTAACTCTCATAGAGCGCAATTTTAAGACGTTTAAAACATCGGAAAGTCAAAACAGTTATTTACCAGTTTCAATATTGCTCTCTTTTAAATAATAAATAATGCAAATGAAAATAAATCGCGATTTTTGCTGTCTTCGCAATTCCTAAGATCTTAGTCGGTCGAAAAAGGATCCAGAGAATCAAGTCACATTAAAACACTTGAAAGAACATGTCATCTCGAAACTGAAACGTGAAGAAGAGACTGTCCATACAAGAAATCTCACGCAACTAGCGTTACTGCAATAAAGTTGCCTCTGCGTACCACATTTTGCCGAAAATGGGAGCTTCCACATAATTCTAGCCAATCAATAGGAAATTTTCCTGATTTTTATTTGAATCCAGAATAACGCGTTTTAAGATGATTGCGCATTTAAAAATTCCCTATTTAAAATCTGGCAACGAAAATAGGTAACACAATTTCGTAAAAAGCATTCAACGTTTACTACTCTCTCGGTTTTAATCGTCTTTACACAATTTAAATCCGACTAAAATTAACAAAATTGTGTCCATTTTTCTGCTACCACCTACCGTCGCTGCGGGTCCAAATTATTACATAATTCAAGCTAGAATATACACAGTCTTGAGTCTATCCATAAGTTCTGATAATCGCTATTTTGCCAATAGCAGCCAAACGACTGAGAATAAGTATACAACACTATACATACATATTCTGAAACTAGACAAAAAATTCTACAAAACCATGCTATTTTCATGTGCCGTAAGCCCCTGTACTTCCCGAAATAAGCACTGATATATGTCAAGGTCGAGCTGCTGAATTTGGCGCGAAAAAATTACTAGCTATGCCTGGTTGAAACTGAAGTTTTGGGCATCAAATTTTCGGGGGAAAAACACACAAAAATCAAGGTTTTGTAGAATTTTTTGTCTAGTTTCAGAATATATGCAGTGCTGTATACTTTTTTTTAGTCGTTTTGGGTGCTGTCGGCAAAATAGCGATTAACAGAACTTATGGCTAGACTGTGTAGGTAGATGGAAACCGAGCCATATCAAAAAAAAAGAAAAAGAATGTGTAGAGGTGGTTTTAAGTTTTAACAACTCTCAACGGAGCAACTTCCCTAATTTTTCGACGTCTTCTCCACCAATATCCAGAAATTTTTTGATATCGCGTTATCAGATTCTGAAGGCCCTCACTAAAAAAAAATCCTTACTTTGCTTTCATTCTAAGATTTAACTACTATTTTGACTTCACCGTCGATATCGGTAAAGAACACGTCGAAAAATGAGGTGAGATGCTGCGTTAAAAGTTGTTAAAACCACCTCGACACATTTTTTTCGATATGGTTATAGGTTTCCATCTAAGTATATATTCTAACTAACTCGGATTACGTAAAAATGTGGACCCGCAGCGACGAATGGTGGTCGTAGAAAAATGGACGCCATTTTGTTAATTTTAGTCGGATTTAAATTCTGTAAAAACGGTTAAAACCGTGAGAATGGTGAGCGATGAATTTTTTTTTTATTTTATGGAATTGTGTTATCTGTTTTCGTTGCCCAGACATTAAATAGGGAAACTTATTTATTTTTAAACGACCCTCGTATAAGTTTTATTGTAGTAAGGAGGCTATATTTTCAATCACCTCTGAATAGAAATGGAGTTTTCTGCCAAAAAAATTCCAGTTTGAGCAAATATAGCTTTAAAAAACTGCAATTTAAAGATTTTTAAAATTGTTTTGCAAACTTTGACGTAGGCGTAGCGTGTATGGAGCTTGGGGGCCCCCCCTTTTTTTCAAGCCCTAAAAGCCTCCCCATTTTTTTTAAGTCCCAAAAGCCCCTTTTATTTTTTTTTCTGCGTGAAAAACAGTAGTGGCAATAGTGGCTTAAATTTTAAAAACGGAAAAGCAAAAAAAAAAAAAAAAAAAAAGAAGAAAAAAAGTTCATCACCCCCCCCCCAACTTTTGACACCCACTCTACGCCTACGATCTTTCATAAATACGTTAGGTTTTAGAGTTTTACATAAACTTTAGCTTTATCGTGCTATGTGGAAGCTCAAACTACAAAGTTTCCGATGATTTTTATTGGTAGGCAGGGATTAGGAGAGGAGCGGAGCCGAAGCTGTGGCTCCGAGTTTGGCGGCTCCTGCTCCGGGAGCCTGGAGCCGAAAAAAAAAAAAAATTTGCTCCAGCTCCCAGAGCTCGAAACCACAATGGGCCCCCTCCGGGAGCCGGAGCTTGGAGTCCTAAAATCCCGCCTCCTGCTCCGGGAGCCTGGAGCCCCAAAAAAAAAAAATATTAGCTCCAGCTCCCGGAGCCCGAGGTTAAAAATGGGCTCCTGCTCCTGGAGCCGGAGCTAATAAATTTTGTTTGCTGCTCCAGGCTCCGGGAGCCCGGAGCCCAAAAAAAAAAAAACATTAGCTCCGGCTCCCGGAGCCCGAGGTTAAAAATGAGCTCCTGCTCCGGGAGCCGGAGCTAATGTTTATTTTTTTGGGCTCCGGGCTCCCGGAGCCTGGAGCAGCAAACAAAATTTATTAGCTCCGGCTCCAGGAGCAGGAGCCCATTTTTTAAACCCCGGGCTCCGGGGGCTGGAGCTAATTTTTTTTTTCCCGGCTCCAGGCTCCCGGAGCAGGAGCCGCCAAACTCGGAGCTACAGCTTCGGCTCCGCTCCGCTCCCAATCCCTGCTTGAGTCCTTTTTGATGAAAGTTTTGTTTGGAAGCAGTGACACGAGCTCGATGAGTTCTGATTGGTCGGAGCAGGAGTATAGAAGACATCGAAGGCTTCACTCTAAAGAGTCGATGAGAGGAGACAGGAGGAGAGGAACCGGCACGTATACGGTATGGCCGTATGGGAATCAGATCTGGGCCAACGAACTAATCTGAGCACAAAAATGCCTCCCGGCAGGCCGGTAAGACGAAGTAGATTCCATGCTTGGTTAAATCATTTTTTCACAAATTTAAAAATAGGTTATAATTTTCGTTTGGTTTTTTTTTTTATTATATCAGCTGCTCAAAATTCAAATATTTCTGTGAAAAAGATTATATTACCAATAGAGAAATGTGTAATCTTTTCAATGAGAAATAAAAGCTAGGTTTTATAAGTTTTTCACAAATTTTAATAAATAGGTTATGTTTTGATTTTCT
>VMOF01000320.1:27322811-27340868 GCA_011764245.1 Trialeurodes vaporariorum
GTTGTCGATCTTTTGCGTTTAATTAATGGCACTTTTCAATTCACCGATGATTCCACCGGTTGAGAAAAGATTACACAGTTCAGTTCTTTGTTTTACAGTAAAATGCACGAAAATACTCTGATCTTTAATCTTTTCTTAATCACTGCAATCGCTGTTTAATTATTAAAATGTTATTAAAGTGTTTTTAAAGTCATCGACGACCCCACCTGTTGAGAAGTGATTATAGATCAGAATATTTTCGTGTTTTACTATCATACACTAAACTGAACTATGTAACCTTTTCTCAACCGGTGGAATCATCGGTGAATTGAAAAATGGCATCATAAGCGGCGGTAGCCGCACAGGCCCAGTAAGAAAACACCGATGGAGCCTGGGAGGGTACACCTACCGCTTATTATACACGAAACAGCTCAAAACTGCGTTTTCGTGGATTTTCGAAAATGTCCACCGATTATGTGAACACACCGTAGAATAAAACCCATAAGTGTGCTATATATTTGGGTTCAGCGTTTCACAGAGCTGTGACTGACGAGAGCGATTTTTATTTAATGTCGATCTGAGAGAGTAACGGCCAAAAAACTGCTTCAGATTGACGAAATATCGCAAAAACCGGAGTTCGCGCGTGCTCGATGATTCCTATTCATTTCCTCTGCAACCGTGAGACGGATCGTTAAAAACTTGGTCTCATTAGAATCGTATTTTATTCACGTACGGTGCTTTTTCAAGAAAATGTAAATCCATAAAGTGTGGAGGGAGATATTGAAGAAAGAGTGCCAAAAAATGCCCTTTTTAGGACCATACTTTAGTCACGGCTGCAGCGGTAACTATAGCGCGTAAGGGAAAAAACTTGGTACGGTTGAATTCCTCATGCTCTAAGGAAGAAACCTTTGCCAAGTTGGCTAAATTCCATCGCTTATTAAGAAAGTTACAGCTTCAAATCAGATTTCAAGTGGAGATCCAGCCAAAACTTTCAGATCGATACAATCGATATAATCGCATCACGATTGTAGGTTAGGTTTACCCTTTACTCGTGGTTTCATCAACACGACTATTTACCCCCAAATAAAATCATTTCAATTCATTTTATTAACGTGGTAATAAAGATTCAAAGTTCTTATTAGCTTTCAATTCGCGATCAACTTCTTCGCCGCTTCACTTTCGTCACTTAAATGTGTGAAAGCTAGGAAATGTAAGGTTTCGTTCATCAGTTTCCAGAGAAGTCACCAATGGTTCCTCACTGTTAAAGAGGGTTAGATGATTAGCAAGAGCAGGTTATTTCATTTTACTCTATGAAGTTTTCTCTAGAAACTCTGCAAAGTGCCTCACCGATCTCCAGATTACAGACGGTGTCCATTCAGTCTTCTTTGAAAACTAAGCCTTTGTTGTCCAAGAAATGTGGCTCCAAAGAGCTTTCCTTGGTAAGAACGTCATGATCATGATAAACTTATATCTTTACCTGCTTGAATCATCATCTGTCGGTGAAGAACTATAACCCTATGATCTGTCTTTGGTTAGAACAAAGGCTTATTAGTCCTTGCCTGCAGAAGTTTTTTCGTCGCTGGACTCCGCTACTTGTAAAATTCGTGTGTTATTATTCGTGAGTGCACCAAAATTGAAGACATGCAATGCGAGTAAGTTTTGGCTCTTTATTTTTCTTTTTAAGTTTACCTGTGCTCTCTGATGCGTAACTACTTCTCTCACCCCGCAAAACTACTCAATCCATCAAATGTTCGGTGTGGACGGACATTGTTTTCGACTCCAAGTTGCCAATTCTCACTTTTGATCATAAACTGCGGCAGATTGTTCCGTCACAACTATAGACGTTGTTCCTTACACTATAGAACAAGGACTGTGGTCCCAAGCCAAGGATATTGCTGTATCTTGCTCAGTGAGTAGCGGTCGCTGCCCAGGTCTATGCGGATTATAAGCGGTGACAGCCCGGGCAGCCATACAATTTAAGACAGAGTTTTTCCGAGTAATTTCGAAAAGAAAAGTCAACTATTGGGCAATGGCTAGAGTATACTATAAGACCCGAGTATTCCCGATCAATGCTTCTGATGAGAGAGCTGAGGCTAACCAAAAATGGCGGCGATCAGCATATCAGGAATGTAAACATTGAGTGAGCAATCGCATTTCTTCAGTCGTTTCTTATTTATTGGTAATTTTTCGGTGCAACTTTAATCATGGTTGTGAATTTAAAACAGCACAATGAGTTAATCAACATATTTGATAGCAGGGGAAGGTTGCCTCGTCTTATTTGAATGACGGGCCAAAACTGTCCTCTAACCGCGCGATCAATTTCGCTAACCGAACATGGCGTCGTTGAGAATATTTGGGTCTTATAGTATACTCTAGCCATGGCCATTGCAAAATCTTGCTTAGGGGTGTAATTGCATTGAACCACCCCTGTAAGTAGTATAATTTAAGAATGACGCAAGGCAGCGGTAACTGCCTATACCCCGGCTGATCGCAAGCCAGTGTCAACAGCCCCCCAAAGCCCATACAATTTAAGACAGAGTTTTAAAGTGATTTCAAAAAGAAAATGTTACAAACTGTGGGCAAATTCTTCCCCCTAAGCATGTAGCAATAGTACTCTGGAATCAGAAACTTGTTAAATGTTGACTTCGGTGCGGTCACATGATACCCCGTACCGCAGTGATTATCAACGGGATGTGTATTACTGTATTCATTTGAAACGTCAGATCTTTTCAAATTGCAAGTGGCAATATTTCATCATGGTCTTGTCTCTATACAGCTGATGTGCGGTTGGGAGACAAGTTTAACTTGGCTGAGAACACTCAAATTACCTAAGGAGCACCACTGGCCAGCTGGTAGTGAGAATGCCTATTTGCTGTTCTACCGCAAAGTTGATAGAGGAAATGATTAATATTATTATTCATAGTACTCATAAAATTAGATTTGCTCCAAATCCAATGGACACCAAAATACTTGGTGCAGTTCAAGTTCATGTTTGGATCGGAGAAAGAAAAGTAGGTGATAGTAAAAAAATAGTAATAATTTATTTTGAAAGAAACCAAAGCAAAGTTGCCACAAAACCGGTTGTAGCTCTGCATCACATTTCCAATCATTTACAAGGTTTATACGAGGCTCGACGAAAAAGCACTGTGGTAGTGTTGAGAAATTTGAGAGAGTGAAGTATGAATGACTAAAATAATAATTATAAGTTAATTAAGAACTATGTTTCATTGCAGTACGATTCCCATTGCGTTTCGAGGCGTAAGTGTAACATTGTCATGTAAACATAGAGTTAATGTGACCAACAAAGATGAAATTTTCTCCTTACAGTATCTATAATCTTTCTTGCAATGACCTACTGACCAATGTACGAAATGCAATGAAGTCAGCTGTGTTTCCTTGTTTATTATTATTAGCAGTGAAGGCAGTATGCTGTGACGGACAAATTGCATATCCAGCTCCTTCCGATTTTACCGCACCGTCGCGTCGCGTCCAAACAAAGATATTATATACTATATAGATACTGAATGAGGCCCTACCTGGGGCGGGGAAAATGGCCCTGCTAGGGGGTACACAAATTGGAAGATTCGCCGGCCATGTAGGCAGCGTGTTTTGCGATAGGCAAACATTCTCTCTCTCTCACTCTCAGAGAGAGAGAGAGAAAGACTCAGGTTTGCCTATGCGCAAAACAAGTTGCATACTTACAGGAATCGGGACCGTTTCATTCCCTAGCATTCGGTATCTATACAGGGTGTAAAAAAAAAAGGAGCAGCTCCGAATAACTCGAGTTTGGGTTCGAATTTCAAAAAACGCTGAAACACGGGTTCCATTATTTTGAAGGGGACATCTTTTAGGGGGTGCCAAATTCCAGGCCCCCCAGGGGGGCGGGTACGGGGGTCACCGCCCCCCTAAATCACATTTCTCAAATGGCGACCCCTAATTTTATTACATAACTTTGAAGAACATCAAATTCTAAGCATTTTGGCTTAAACCGCAGGCGATATCGTTTTTCGTGTTCGATATATCGAAAGTCAAAGTTCGATTTTGACCCATTTTCAAAAATTCATAACTCCCACTAAAAAAGTCGGAATTTAAAAAACTATTAGCTTAAAATGCTCTACAAAAAAAGTCCTTTTCAGAAAAAAAAACAACTGTCCAGGAAATTTGAATTTTAGGCTCCGAAAAAAATATTCAAAATTTTCGAAAATTTGAATCGGCGATATTCTTGTAAAACGGCCAGAATCGACAATTTTGGCTTAAAACCTGTTGGCTGAGTCCAAATGAGCGATGCAAAGATCTTAAAAGCTCAAGAAAGTCTCAAAATCACCTTTAAAATGATCAAACTCAGTATTGAGAACACCGCTAAATTTAGAGTCAGGAAACACCTCTCTCTCGGGCTTTAATGGGGTTTTGGGGACTTAAGAGAGCATTGCATCGCTCAGTTTGACTCAGCCAACATGTTTTAAGCCAAAATTGTCGATTCTGGCCGTTTTACAAGAATATCGCCGATTCAAAATTTTCGAAAATTTTGAATATTTTTTTCGGAGCCTAAAATTCAAATTTCCTGGACAGTTGTATTTTTTCTGAAAAGGACTTGTTTTTTAGAGCATTTTAAGCTAATAGTTTTTTAAATTCCGACTTTTTTTGTGGGAGTTATGAATTTTTTAAAATGGGTCAAAATCGAACTTTGACTTTCGATATATCGAACACGAAAAACGATATCGACCTGCGGTTTAAGCCAAAATGCTTAGAATTTGATGTTCTTCAAAGTTATGTAATAAAAATTAGGGGTCGCCATTTGAGAAATGTGATTAGGGAGGCGGTGACCCCCGTACCCGCCCCCTGGGGGGCCTGGAATTGGCAACCCCCCTAAAAGATGTCCCCCTCAAAATAATGGAACCCGTGTTTCAGCGTTTTTTGAAATTCGAACCCAAACTCGAGTTATTCGGAGCTGCTCCTTTTTTTTTTACACCCCGTATAGTATATAATATCTTTGCGTCCAAAGACTTGTCGCGTCGCGCTTTACGCGCACTCTACAGGTTTAAAGTCGGAAGATTAAAATGCCGCTAGTGCAAACTTCCACTAACAGAGTGAGTTGGTGAGATCTTACGCAACCTGTTTGTTTTGAAGTCCCGACACCATTGAGCTTCAATTAAGGTCCCTGTCACAGTATATACAACAGGGACTCAAGGTCAGATAAGATACACTCTAAAGACACAATACTGAACCGAATTTCCTTTCATTATTAAAAATAGAAAGGGAGAAAATTACATGGGACCAAATAATGTTAGGTCCCGAGCATTGAATGGAGCTGTTGCAAACTTTTGCTACAGGCTTATTGATAGTTGATTAAGGGGTAATACCCTGTAAAAATAACGATTAGCGCACTAAAAAATCACGAAATCCACTCCTAAACTCACAAAATGCTTTTAAACGCGAGACCGTAATGGCGGCCGGAGGCCGCGGTTTTCTTATGGCAATTGTGTGCTTCTTCTTCTTCTTGTGTGGTGTTGCGAGACTACCTCCTGTAGATGGCGCTGATTGAAGATAGGGAACCCCAAAGCAAACCGCGGCCTCCGGCCGCCATTACGGTCTCGCGTTTAAAAGCATTTTGTGAGTTTAGGAGTGGATTTCGTGATTTTTTAGTGCGCTAATCGTTATTTTTATAGGGTATTACCCCATGATCAACTATCAATAAGCCTGTAGCAAAAGTTTGCAACAGCTCCATTGCGTGCATCTTGCGTGCAGTTTCGACCAATCAGAGAGCTTACGCACGGTCATGTGACCGTGCGTAAGTTACGCTCGGGACCTAACATTATTTGGTCCATGGTTTGTTGCGGTGGTCTCGTTCATATTACCCACTTATAAATGGAACTGCAACTGTCAGTCGATCAAGGCACTTTACTGCAGAAGGTGAGGATAGGAGCAACTATCAGGGGAATGGAGGAGGTTGCTCAAAATAAAATATAAATAATTATTAACGTTAAAAAAAAAAGAAGAGAAAAGAAAGTGCATTTGCTTGAGCACTGGAAGAGAGATGTAAAAATAAATGTTAAGTTTTTCTTCTCAAAACTCCTGAAATTTTCACAAAAAAAATTTTTCACAAAAAAAGTAGTCGAGCGGCCCAGTCAGAAAACGGCGTTCAATTTTGCTTCTTGGCAGGTTATTATTCTCTTTCGGCGTTCAAAGGTACTGATATGTTTCATTGAACGCCCAGTCAAAATTATTTCTCCCCTCCCCCTTCTCGGTTCCTCCCCCCTCTTCCCTCTAGAACTTGGGACAAGTAGTGCAGTTTCTTTGAAAGAAAGTAATTCTCTTTCGGCGTACAAAGGTACTGATATATTTCATTGAACGCCCAGTCATGAATTTTCCCCCTCCCTCTCTTTCTCTCTCTCGACCCCTCCATCCCCTTTTTATTTGGTGCTTCGTAAAAGATTCTACGCTGCATGTAAAGTTGCATTCGCTCTCCCAAATATAAAAGCGAAAGAAAAAACGTAAGTAAAAAACTAACTAAAATAAATATAAAAATTTCAAAATTACAGGAGGGGAAAAAAACTGGGCCGGTTGTTTTGTATTACCTGTCCGTAAAGGAAGAACCCTCACCTCTCTCCTTTCCCTTTCACTTCTTTCCTTTGAATCTTTCACTCCTCTCTCTCCCTCCCGCTCCCAGTCTCACACTGTTGTTTTATCCTGGGACCAAATCTTGTCAAATCCCGAGCGTTGCGACTTGCGTGCACTTGCGCGCGGTTTCGACCAATCAGAGGGGCTTGGGACCTAACAAGATTTGGTCCCTGACCGATACATTTACCCTTGTGGCAACATTTATTTTATTTATTACTGGCAACATTTATTACTCGGACCAGTTTTTAAAACCCTCTGCGGAGTTTTTGAAGTGCCTTCATTTGAGAAAGTATGCAATTTTAGATGCAGCGTAGAAATTTCTGTAAAAAGCACCGCAGTTAAAAAAAGGGAGGGAAAGAAGACTGGTTGTGGGGGGGGGGGAGAAGAACAACCGGCCCAGTTTTTTTTCCCCCCCTGTAATTTTGAAATTTTTATTTTTATTTTATTTAGTTTTTTACTTACTTTTTTTCTTTCGCTTTTATACTTGGAGAGCGAATGCAACTTTACATGCAGCGTAGAATCTTTTACGAAGCACCAAATAAAAAGGGGATGGAGGGGTCGAGAGAGAGAAAGAGAGGGAGGGGGAAAATTCATGACTGGGCGTTCAATGAAATATATCAGTACCTTTGTACGCCGAAAGAGAATTACTTTCTTTCAAAGAAACTGCACTACTTGTACCAAGTTCTAGAGGGAAGAGCGGGGAGGAACCGAGAAGGGGGAGGGGAGAAATAATTTTGACTGGGCGTTCAATGAAACATATCAGTACCTTTGAACGCCGAAAGAGAATAATAACCTGCCAAGAAGCAAAATTGAACGCCGTTTTCTGACTGGGCCGCTCGACTACTTTTTTTGTGAAAAAGTTTTTTGGTGAAAATTAATTATACGCAAAACAACAGCACTGATCAGAAAAGGAGGCATAAAAATAATTTTTGAAATATCTCAATTTCCGTGCCTCAAAAAAAAAGGGGCAAAAATGGTCTAACTAAAAATGGAAAAAAACTGCACCTGATGATGAGCCCTTTTTTTGGTTGCCCATCCAACTATGCGTTAGTTATTCAAATAGTAACAGAACGAGAAATCAAAATGTTTCACAAGCCGCCTCTGTCTGATTGAGAAACTAAACATGTTATGCAAATAATTAGTGAGCATCATGAATGAAATAAAAAATATACCTTACCCATCAGTCATTTTTTTTTCTTATAATTTAACCCTTCACTGCATGGTGTTCCACCGGTGGAACAAATTCTTCAAACGCTCATATAAAATACAGGTTTTGAGATATGCCTTCGGCGCATGGTGTGTCAACGCGGGAGAAGGTATGTTTTGAGCTCACACAAAAAAAAAACAAAAAAAAAAAAATTGGCTGAAAGAAAACATCATGCAGTGAAGGGTTTGTGATCGAAATCATGTCAGGGGGGAAATTTGCCCCCGTATCCAAACTGACCACATTTTGATTATTTTTATAAAGTTTCCGGCATTGGCTTTTTGAAAAATCCAATTAAAGTAAAAAAAATTTTTTTTTTTGAAAATTTAAAAAAAAAAAAAAAAAAAAATCCCGCCATTTCTTATGGTGTTATATCACATGTAAAAAACAAGTAAAAAATAGAAAAAAGATAATTTTGACCGAAAAACCGTCAAATTATTTTTTTCACTATTTTTCCCATGTATTTGACCACCTAATACATTGAAAAATCCACATTTGCTTGAGAAAAAAAAATCATGCAGTGAAGGGTTAAAGAAATAGAAAAATATCTAAAAAAAAAAACTTCTAAAAGATCTTAAAAGTCCTTAAGTATCGGTAAATTTGGGGATCATTCTATGAAGATTGTTTTTACTTTCTCACTCCCCATAGGGTATTTCCGTGTTTGATGCGGCGACAACAGCGCATATCATCCGTCGGAATGAAAGAGAGAAGAAGCGAGAAAGGAGAGGACCTTAAAAAAATACAAAAATTCAATTCGTTTCGTTTCGCCGGCCCCCTCCCCACTCCTTCCGCCATTTCTCTATAATACTTCGGACATCTCATTTTTCATTACTCTCACACATTTACACACACGCGCGCCCATTAACTCGTGTCATAAGTATAATGTGTGTGAGTGTGTGTGTGTAATTTGTCTGCCCTTGATCAATACCGTGGGGGAAGTATTTTTTCCTCGCAAGGAAAAAGTTTACTCGCCGAATAGAAATAAAATCATAAAATTAGAATCGAAAAATAATACCGCGATTGCTGGCCAAAAAACGGATCAAATAAACATCGAGGCGCACCGGCGCAACCAGAATCTCTTCCATCTCTCTCATTTCCCATTTGAATGTATAAGTAGAAAAAGGACAGAAAGAGAGGGTTTTATTCCCTTGTCCATCCTTGTCTAACATAAGTTTCTAAATGGAGAAAAGAGAGAGATGAAGAAACTCTCGTTGCGCTACTGCCGAGGCGATAAGTTCTATAGTTTTTTATGAGTAATACGACAAAGGTCGGATGTTATAGCGCGCGAGGAGAAAAAAATGTTAGAATTAAATTTTGATCATTTCCTTTGTTTTTTTACACGCACTTTTCAGCTTCTTATAAATGTCCTTTGAGTACGTTATCCAGGGCGCTATTCCTTTTTTCTTTTTTACATGCTCTCCGGGGCTCAGAGGGTGGACCGAAATGCAACTTTTTTTTTTTTTCAAATTTGTCGCTGTCTCAGCACTAAATAGATATGTCCAATGGGCTGAAACTTACTGTATATTAAGAGCTCAATTTATTATCAAATTTTTGGAAGACAGTTTTCCCGGTCGTCAAATGGTTTGAAATTTCGAAAAAAATGCTTAAAAAACGCGATTTTCTTTGCTTTTATCTCTCAAGTCATCAACAATGATAATTTGGGGGGGGGGGGGGTATCGAGCCAGTTGGGTTCAGAATTGAATTTTCAGTGAGGTGAGTTTCACTATCTTTGCCAAAAGTTCTTCTACGCATAGAGATAGTGACTAGATAAACCACAGGGTGGTCATTTTGGTCTCGTTGCTGATTGGCTGGCGTTTACGCACCCAAGCGGCCTCGTCCGCCCATATGAACGCATGTAAAATACCTGATTCTCAAAAAATAAGAATGAGCGAATATGAGCGGAGAGGAGCTGAGGGAATGTAAACAAACTGCGGCCGCTGACGCGGCTGAGACGAACTAAGGATCCCTTTAATTCAGTAATTATATGGCAAAATAAAGGTTAAAGTTGCAAATTCAAAGCTCAGTTTTATAATCTTGACGCTTTAAGCTTTCGATAGAGACCTTATTTTCCAAATCTGGTTCGAGATTTATATTTTTAACGATTTTTTTTGAAAATCGGGTATTTTACACGCAATATTATGGGTGGTATAAGGTCGGCTTGGATGCGTAGCAACTGACCACACTGTGGTTTATCTAGTCACTGTACACATAGAGAAACGGTGGCGCGCGTCGCGGTGGGTAAAATAATCTCTCCATGAAGAGGTTTTAATCGCCATTTTATTTCGACTTTTAGCTCTGATTCCCAGTTTTTGGTCTGTAAGCTGATATACAAGAAAAAAATGTCAATGCAGTTGTGTTCATTATTGAATTTCCTATACAGCTTGGTTCCTATTGTTATACCCAAAGACACTCCTTCGTATCTCAACGGAGTCTGAATGTGTGCTTCATATTGATGGTTTAAACTTCCGATAACAAGTTTTAGCGACGAAAGTTCTCGGCCTAAAAGTTCAATCCAATAACATATACTTATGATGGTAAAACCATTGAAATAGCTTATTTCAGACTTGAATTTCTTACAAGTTGTGGATCAGTTTTATCTAAAGTTCATTTACCTTTCAATGTTAAAACTCGGAGGCAAGTTTTGTTTTGATTTGAGGGAAAGGAAATTGAAAACAAAGATTATCGATGAGCTGCGCCTACGCTTCTGAATCCAACTCTACCCACCGCACAGAACTCTATATATAATCTTTTCCGCCTCCATGGAGAGTTGAGAATCACTTAGTCAAGTTGTATGGTAACGTTAAGTACGAGACGGTGCGGCTGGGGAGTGAGTCCGGATGATGCAGACTGAATTCCATTTTGGAGAGGTTGGCGCGCTCGGATCGTCGAACTTTCTTGTTCATGCGTAGAAAAACGGGCAAAGCGAAAGAACGAAACGATACGAAAAAAGTATAAAAGAAGGTGTGGAATAAACAAGCATTAACGGAACAAAGACAATTACAATATAATGATTTCGTCGGAGCGAAAGAAAGCTGAAAGAGTGCGCTAGAGGGGAAGGGGGTTGAAGGGAGAGAGAGAGAGAGAGAGAGAGAGAGAGAGAGAGAGAGAGAGAGAGAGAGAGAGAGAGAGAGATGCTAAAAGATAGGGGAGAACTGCCGCACAATGGCAAGAGTCCTGAGCAGCCGTTTGGGTATAATCAATGGTATTTTTCAATTCACCGATGATTCCACCGGTTGAAAAAAGATTACACTCTTCAGTTCAGTGTATGACTGTACTGCACGAAAATACTTTGATCTGTAATATTTTCTCGATCGATGCTATCGCTTTTAAATGATCAAAATATCCGCGAGTTTTTTTAAGTTATCGACGACTCCTTCAGTTGAAAAAAGATGACAGATGTGAGTATGTTCGTGCATTACAGTCACACACTGAATAGAACTGTGTAATATTTTCTCAACCGGTAGAATCATCGGTGAATTGAAAAATGTTATTAATTATTCGCAAAATGACAGCTCTGAAAGAGTCTCGGACTTCATCGTACTTCGGATCATGAAAACTGTGTTTCACGCGGTCGTATTATATATACGCTGAAAAAAGAGTACCTAAATTCTAAGGGTGCGGTTCAGAGCTCTCAACTGAGATCCAAGTTTATTGGCCTTCATTGGTATATAAACCAGAGCTGCAATTTTGCGTTTACGAATTGAATCGACGATATCGGTGATTCAATCGATTGAAGCAAATATTACCGATTTGAATATCTTTAAGCTACTGTGAAAGTTCTCAATGGATATTTGTGATCTTAGTTCCAGCCGATGGAGTCACCGATCGGATTGTAAACTGCAAAATTTCATTCACACCATTATGAGTTTTTACTCATATACTAATTGTCATTTATTGAACAGTAATCATTTGTTTCATGTTTCCTTAGTGACAGAATTGCCCCATCAGGAGAGTTAATTTTATTAGTTTGTACCTCACAATACCCTACCAAACACTACCTTGGCTTTGAAAACTTCATTTTTTGAAGTTTTCATTTTCATTTCTTCATTGATTTAAATATTTCCAAAATGGATCTTTGGATTTGGATAAAAATATTAAGGGGGATCTGGGGGTCTCCCCCTGATTAAATTTGTTGGAGAGGGTGTTCGTAGGATTCCCTACAGTTTATTTTACAATACAAGTGCGATGCCTTATTACTATAAGGAAAACACCATGCGTTATTTATATGCTATTATACCTACGTCGGGGTCTCCATTCATTTATAGAGCCTCAATTCATTCATTTTTTATTTTTTGCAAGAATGGTGTAAATAACGTTTGGCGTTTGCAGCGTTTTTCCTTAGCACGCGCACCAGTGTCGCCAGTATACTATAGTTTTGTATGTTCCTGATTCTACACGCCAGTGTAGGTATATGCTCTGCGATCTGTTCCTCCGCGAAGTTCTTTCATTTTGATTTTCTCGCATAGTTTTTGAATGAAAAGTGAAAATATCAGCGAATTTGGATATTGAACACTGAAAAAATAGATTACTGGAAGCGCAACCAGTGGCGGATCCAGAAAATTTTTCTGGCGGGGGGGGGGGGGCACGCCTATGAAATATTGAAATTTGAAGCGTCGGTGGAAGCAATTTCGGGCTATTTTATATTGAAAAAAAGCAAAATTTGAGGCTTCTGGGGGTAGCCCCCCACGTGCCGTGCCCCCTGCCCCCCGTGCTCCCTCGTGGATCCGCCGTTGAGCGCAACGATACATGCCAACGAAAAAAAATTGTTGGTACTATTAAACAGAATTCTGATTGAATCTTGAGGATTTTGAAAGAAATACTGGTGCTATGACCAAGCTCTGGAGGAAGTATACTTAAATTTTCTGATTGAAGTACAAGAAATTTATTGGTTGACTTAGTATTCTGGTAATTTCTGTTGATTTTAAGAGTCCCCCCCCCCCCAGTGAATATGCTTATACATGATTGTATTTGCATACGCCATTATTGATTATTTACTAGATATGAATAATTTTTTCGACCTGTGAAAAATGCATCCTAAATAATATTTTTGAATTGTTTATCAATTTGGTTTTTTCGTTATTTCAGGCAGGGCCTTTTTATGCCAAAGACGAGATCCCAGAAAACTACTTTTTAAAACAAAAAATTACATGGTAGAACTATGGTTAAGAAATTTCTATGGTCACTATATCATCTATTGAAAGTGTGGACGCTCTAAAAGTATCAAATAGAAGTTAGTTCAGATGTACCAGTAATCCTTGGCAATTTTATTTTTCTTTTTTAAGCGTAATCACAAAATTGGCAAGGCCTGGCAGCATATCAAAGCTGCAAACATTCTGAAATAAAATAAAAGTAAAACGGATGTTTTATCGCAATGTTTCTTAGTGCTCTCAAGGACTAAATATCCAAAGAGTGCCAAAGATTTCAGGGCGACCAAGCCACTACATCTAAAACCAGCTCTAGTTCACTTATAAAGCTTTACATTTCTCAATTATTCAACTCGTCTGAGCATGAACATCCATAGTCCATACGGCTTACATAATGCATACTACCGCTGAGGTGACAGGTCTACGTATTCTTGACTACGTGCTGGCAAAATATGAATAAGAACCGTTTCTCTTTCAAAGCTAGCCGCAACCTTCAACCCCCCCCCCCTCCGGTGTTTTGACTCCCATAGACTAAATTGGATCAAAATATCATGAATTTAAAAAAAATTGATAACACCACGTATATTCTTTGATAAAACCAGCGGGCCAGTGGCACCGCGTAGCGAGCAATTTGGCAACGTGGCAGTCGTCCATTTAAACCCACAAAAAAGATCGACTATAGGGTGCAAAACCTTCGCATTCGATCTTTTACATGGGTACAAATGGGCACAGTACAATGTTGCCAAATTGCGCGCAGCGCCATGGAGCCGTTGACCTTGCGGCATTAGCGTAGAGTGAAAGATAAGTTTCAACCTTTAAAATCTATAAAGAATATCGAGCCCTCGATGAATCGACGATTAATTTCGATTCAGCCTTTTGTAAGGGTTCAAATAGACAGACTGCTACGTTGCTAGGTTACAAGTTTCGTTACAAACCTGAAGTACAAAAACTTTCAATTCAAAGCAATGACTATTCAAATGCATTTATTTAATTACCGAAGAACCGGCGATATTCTTCTAAATGTTTATAAGTCAAGACTCTTATAGTGAAACTTAACCAATAATTTTGGTCAGTGAAAGCCGTGTCTTATATTTACATCAAAGTTATTCTGTGGTTTTATTATTAATTGGGTGGAATTTGCCTATCAATTTTGGTTTTTTCACTGAGGGAAAAATTTGGTTACCTTGCTCTGAGAGAATAACTCACTGTTTCCTGCAGTAAACTACTGGTTCATAATTTCAGAGACTGAAATGGGCTGTAACCATGAGTGGATACAGATATTTTTTGTCTGTCTCTCTCTCCCTCTTCCTACTTGAATGCGTCCGTTAAAAAATGACAGAGATAGGGGCTAAAGTCACGTGACAGCCCCCTCAGCTATCGCTTTAAAAGGCCGGATAGATAGAAAGAGTAATTCCTTTATCATCCTACAGCCTATGGCTGTAACAAGTAGTGTAGCAAATATAAAAACGATTTATCGGTACCAGCCAGAGACATAATAGAAGCGCAAAGCTTACGACAGGTGTCTCGTTTTCCAGCTGAAATTCGGTTGGACCTCATGGAAACAACAGCCAACAGTCGTCTACTGACTACTGTTGAGGGATATGCACGTATAAAAGATTCTTCGTAGCTCAAATTGATTTTTTTTTTCTTCTTTTTACTTTTCTCTTTTTTTTCAATAGAATAACGAATAAAATTACTTTTATCAAAACCAAGCGAAAATCACAAAAATCACACAAAGAAAGATGGAAATTCAGTAATTAATTCAGAAAACAGCTGTAAACGGCAAAATCGTAATGGCGGAGCTACGCAGAGGTATCATGGGAGATTCCTGACTGATTATTCAGTTCATCTATGGAAACAGTAGAGAGATATGCCTCAAATAAGATAGGAGTCAGTATAGCGAGGCTTGAAATTTGACAACGATGTACTTTCTCCATTTGAAGTTACTGAAAGAATCGAATGCTTCGGTCACCGGCGATGACCAGATGTTTCGACCTTTTTAATGTGTTTAAAGGGGGGAAAACGTTGCCAAATTGCACGCCTCGCCACTGATAGAAATCTATTATGATACCTGCGTAGCTCCGCCATGAAGCCCGCACAGAAAAAACAGAAAAAAACACTTTGGTAGCGTACAAAACCTTGGGAGAAAAATACCCAGCAAAAGACTTTAGTTGAGCCAACCAAGGTTCTTTACTTTAACTAAAGAGATTTAGCTGGGTGAATAAAAATTTGGTTGCCCAACTAAAGTCTTTTGCTGGATCATTTCTACTAAAGGTGTGTCAGCGCTACCGAAAGTGTTTTCGTTTTTTCTCGCTTCTGAGAGTAAATTTTCTGGTTTTCAGAATATTGTCATCATTAATACAGGTTTTTATGCAATCATTAATCAATAATCATCTGTAGGTTAGCAAAAGTTTTTAAGTGCCCCAAATGGTCGTGTTCGCAATCAAACGGAACTGCACTCGTGAGCGCAGCGCCGCCGTCACCCTCACGGAAAGATGGGAGAGAGAGGCTGCAGAGAACTCAAGTTCAACGGGAAACCGCCAGAGAGCAGCACCGCTCGGCGCTTCCTCCGACTCTCCTTTCCATAATTTAAAAATAAAAAGTGTTGGTATTAAAGGGGAATAAAAAGACCGAGGGGAATGCGGGGGAAGGGGTATGGGGCGGGGGGAGAGAGGGAGGGAATGAACGAATGGACGGATGGGAGAGAGAACGGAGAGAAAGAAAAGGCGACGCGACGCGACAAATAGGGGAGCTGGGAAAGAGCGAGAGCGATGCTCGAGTGTAAGTAGAGGGGTGGTGGGGGGAGAAGGAAGAGAGGGGAAATGAGAGTCGGGACGAGAGATAATAAGAGAGACGGATATATGTAGATTTCAATAAAACAGAGTGAAAGAGTAAGTTATTAAATGGTGGGGATTAGTTTGCCGTTCGAAAAACGGCGAGGCGAGGGCAAAGCGTGGGAGAGGGAGAGAAAAAAAAGGGGCGTGGCGAATGCCGCGAAAGGCGGGAACAAGATGGCGCGATCCGACGCGACGGAGGACCAGAAATGATGGGACGGTGGTGGGAGGGAGGGGGGAGGGGGAGGGCGGCGCAGGAGAAGTCGGAGTCTCGAGACGCTCTCTCCTTTCCGTCTCTCTTCATCGGCAACTTGCACCGCGATACGAGAGTGGAGGAGCGAGAGAAAGCTCCTTGTGTCAGTAAGCTCCGGTGAACTAAACAAACAGGATTAATGCGGTGTTGCCGAGTGGCGCGGCATGGAAAGCAGGGTTGCAAATTGCGAGGCTGACTCCATAATGGAAACATCAAATGTCCTTTTTCCTATAAGGTTTTCCATCTATTGATTCTAATGCTAATGATTAGTCTACAAGAGAGCATAGGTAGCAATCTCGTAACATGACTCGTGGAATCTAGAGGCCCTGTATGTATATGAAGAGACTTGAGACAGGTGAAACCATGGGAGCCGCCAGTATATAGCAAAACGAGAGTTTCCTCATCTCTCTCTTTCCTCCATTAAGAAACGTATGTTAGACAAGGATGGACAAGGGGATGAAACCCCCTCTTTCTGTCCTTTTCCTACTTACACATTCAAATGGGAAATGAGAGAGATGAAAGAGATTCTGGTTGCGCCAGTGAGAGCCGCTTTATTAGATGCGCTTTTGCACATTATTTTCACTGAGAAAAATTTCCTGTTGCCGTAACCGGACGTCTTGTTAATACTTACTTAACCGGAATTCCTGTTATTTTAACAATAAACGTCTGTTATTTCAACAGGAATTCATGCTGCTTCAACAGGACTTCTGCAGGTCTAGTAACAGGAGTTCCTGTTGAAACAACAGAAATTCCGGTTAATCAAGTATTAAACAGACGCTCAGTTAAATTAACAGAAATTTTTTTCTCAGTGTTGTTTACATTCCCGAGGGCTGTTGTTGTGTTTTAGTTCAATGCAAAGATTACAAAGCCGTAGAGTTTCTAACAGTGTAATCTTTCTCTGATTTTGTTGATTGACAGCTATTTACGCTATATTAAAAATTCTTTTGGGATTTATAGACATTCTTGAGGTACATCGTGATTCATGATTAAAATTAACAAGTTCATCATTAGCTCTTTTATCTATAAAATACTGCGTTGGGCCTCTTCGTTTGTAAACAAGTGTATGTAAACAAATTTGCAAAAACGCATCCAATGTCGGCGCTCGTAGAAACGTAGAGCCTAAAACTCGTTAACCAATCAGAGGTTGGCTACCCCATTGTCTCAATTCTCTACATCCAAGAACTCTATAGAGGGGTCCAGAAAGGAAGAGGGGGGAGGGGGCTAGAGTAAATCCCCTTTTTATTCGATCATCAAGAGACAAACGCAATTATCCGAAACGGGAAATCAAGTATTCTTCGGTTCCCATTTTCGAGAAAAAAAAAATTAAATACAGGAGGGAAGGCTGAAGCCCCCTCAGCCCATCAGACGCTACGCCCATGAATGAGAGCACACCTCTTCATAATTCATAACGTCACATACTTCGTACAGAAGTAAGATGAAGTGAAGGTGCACACGGAAAAAAAAGATTAGTGAAAATAACCATACGGATACCTGATTTTGGCACCTGCTAGATGTTATAGTAAACTTGACCAGAAGTGTGGTACATATACCGATACTTTGAGTAAATTCGACATGCAATCAGGTAACATCACCTAGTACCTAGTCAAAACATAGTATACTTCTGGTTAACATTACCATAACATCTAGCAGGTGCCAAAATCAGGTATCCGTATGGTTATTTTCACCGTAGTTTTTTTCCGTGCACTATCTATAATGTTGTAACTTTCGTTTTAAATAAGAGAGCATCAACATTGTTTGATTGTTCTGACTTTTCAACTGCATCAGAGACAATATATACATATAATAGAGACCACACACTAGCACAGAATAATACAATCAGAACGGAAACTCTGTCGGATTTTGAAGCAAAGTCGTTTCGCGTCCGCCATGTTGGGATATAGGATGTTTACATCTGGATTCGCTCGCGAATAAAAAAATATAGGACATGATCCGCGAAATTTTCGTTCTGAAATGCCAAAAGAATAAAAGTGAGGCCGGAAAATTAAGATTTTTTTTTTCCAGAAT
>VMOF01000320.1:27341368-27397417 GCA_011764245.1 Trialeurodes vaporariorum
CTACTTCTTTTTTCCCCCTGACCTTCGTAAAAGAAAGTTTTAGAGACTGTGCGTGGTACTTGAGACGGGTTTGCTGCTTAAATTATGATTTAGACTCGTGTGAATGCTAAAACTGATCAAATCTGAAAATTTTGGCCTAGTTAATGAAACTTTAAACCTCTGTGTGCTTTCGGGGAGCAGTTTGGAGCAGCTACGGTTTTAAAAATCTGCTTCTAGACTATCTTCCGCATCTTTTCATACCAATTTGATCACTGAATACCGCTGAATTGGGTACTTTTACCATATTTCTTGTCCAAATTCTATGAAAAATGAAATATATAGATATAATAGGCACTGAAAAACAAATTTATGAGATCAAATAATGATTGAAATGTATATAATCACCTTTAGTATGAACATAAATTACGTATAAAACCCAAAATTCAATATTTAGAACTTTCGAGCAACGTCATCTGTAGATATGAATGGAATAGTGGATAATATAGTTTTTACCCGACAAGTGACAAAGGGTCAACTTTCAATTCACCGTACTTCCACCGGTGGAGAGATATGAGTCCGATCGTTTCAGGACGCCTTTCCACACCCCTTAGGCAGCTCTAGGTACCAATGTCATCCACTGAAGTGCGAATTTCAAAATTTGACTTTTGGCCAGGTTTAGAAGCAAAATACTCCTCCGTGCGTTGGATTGAATGAAATGAGCAATAAGAATACGTCTGAATTTAAGGTTAAAACGTAATGTCAATTTTATTTAACCCGCAGCGCATATGGTTAAACCTTTTCAGTACCAGTTTTTATCAGTCAACATACCGCGAGCTCGTCCCAACAAAACGAGTAGCTAAATATTCCTACACCTCTGTAACTGTTTTTGCCGACACTTCAAATTGAAGGCACCCGACGAAGAATTCTTTTTGAATCGTCCACTTTCCAACGTTTTTAAATTATCATTATCACAAATTGAAATCGTATGAAACAAGTTATGGTAAACTAGTATGATCGGGCTTGTCACCTAATGGGTTAAAGTTGCCATCTTGTTTTGTAGGCGAAAAGAATAGACTGTAAATTTTATCAATGAATTTTTTCCGTGCACCACCAATAATAAAGTTCTTGAAATTCTAACGAACGCAATAAATTTTGTTCTATCGGGTGGATTTTTTTCCCCAAAGAATCTCAAATCTAATTCGAGAAACACACTGGAGAAAAATTTCCGATTGTTTCAATTAATGTTCAGATAGTACATTCCCGCACTTTATTTCCCATGAACACAACAGGAATTCGTGTCGATTTAAACGTCCCCTATCTATTACAACGATAGGTCTTATAATTAAAATAAGGGGGGAAACAACTACGCTTTTTTTCTTATAGTGTTAACAGCCACTTCTGACTTTCTTACTCTAACAAAGTTAGAAATTGAGAAAGCAGATATTGTGATGGTGCAGGTGTTTGACTGTCTGTATCCCAGCATAACTTTTGAACCAATCGTCCATATGCAACTATGCATCAAAGTTTTGCAGAGAAATTGATTTTACCATTCCTCAGAGGATTTTTTTTGTTTGTTCGAAGTTTTAACCCTTTACTGCATGATTTTTTATTTTTCAATAAAATAATTTTTTTTTCAGTACAATTTTGATCCTTGAGACAGGAAAAATTGTGAAAAAATTCTTTCCATTATATTTCAATGGTAAAGAGCCTGAATATTAATTTTTCCAAATATGGCCTTACCCGCATTTAGGTATCCATGCAACTGAAAATAAAGTTTTCAGGCTAAAAAAAAACAAGCAGGGAAAATTCCAACACGCAGGTGTTGGAAAAGCGTGCCACTAAAGTCTGAACAGCTTTAATGCTTTTGCTAGCAATGATAATAATTAGACAGCATTCAACATGGAGCTGATCTCGAGAAAATTGAGTCCAAAGTTGAAGAGCTAGCATTTAAACAAAAAACTTGGAATTACTTACGTTTTGATTTCATTCAACTACCGTGTTGTGTTTTTGCATTTCAACACCGGAAAAGTGGAATTTACTATGTAGGAAAGGTTCTTAATTTTTAGCGTTTAAAGTGACTTGGTTCCTTTCTTCTTTTTTTTTTGGCATAATCACGAAAAACGAAACTCTAAGAGAAACCAAACGGCAGAGTTGGTTTACACTGTTGATTATTTTAAAATCCGTTAATCCGGACTTAAGTCCGTTCCCAATTCTATAAAAGGAACCAGTGGCGGCTCGTGCAAATGTGGCAACAGTGGAATCCCTCCATTTAAACCTATGTAAAACAATCGATCTTCAGGAGGTGCAATGCGCCCCCAAGATATCGATACTTTTGCATAGGTTTAAATGGTAAAAAAGCATGGTTGCCAAATCGCACGAGCCGCCACTGAAAGGAACCAAGTCGGAGTTGGTTCCTTACGTGACTCGGATTAAGGTTTAACCTAATCAGCCAAAGGAACCAAGTTCTCATTTTATTTCATCATATGGACAATGACATCAATGAGGCTCACCAGCTCACTTTTACCTGGAATTTTGACGGGAAATAGTTGTTATTACAGAAGAAGCACTTGTTGCTTCGAGATTCAGTATTGCTAGCTCTATCAATCAATAACTCAATTTTATCAAAAATGTCACTCGGTTCTTTTGTGACAAGTGCTGTCCAATTGAGCTTGTTTGGTGAGAAATTATGAAAAAAATAAATTTAGATCAGATGTATCTGTAAGGAGATGAGTCAAAGGCGTTGTTTTTTTGTGTTTGTTTTTTGTTTTCAAAACTTTGGAGGGCTCTAGCTCAGAAGAGAAACAATTGCAGCACATACTCATGTAGGAAAATAAAGTCTTATATATATGTATGTTGACCCCAAAAATACACTCCATAAGTTTGGCACTCAAGTTTTGAAACACCCTGTTCTTGATATTTTGCTTCCCCCCCCGCCCCCTTCACAAAAGACAACATCTTGACCATGCACATTTTTAAAATCACAGTTTGACTGTAGAGATATTTTCTCCCCCCCCCCCCCTTAACGAAAAAGGGGAGAATGGGTCACCTATCTCTGATGTTCGTCTTGCGCGTGCACAGATTGTTCGGCTTTACGACTGCAATTTTGGCTTTCTTTATAATGCGTTTTTTGGGTTTATTAGTGGATTTTATGACTATTTGATGCCGCCAATGTAATTTTCAGACAATTTTACATCAGAATCAAAACTCTATAGCACTGTAGCAAAAGTTTGCAACAAACCCATTGAAAGCTGAAAAGAGAAAATTATTTGATAAGGCTCGATCTTTTTTACCCACATAAACTATAGACAATAGATATTTCTAAATCCCTCCACCTTTTAAACGGCTTGTTCAGGGATCAAACATGAGGTGGCGTTCTTTTGAAGTCAAAAAGTGTCATATTCGGAAAAGCCGTGATTCTAAATAATAAACAGTTTTTTTTATCTTTTTTTCCGTTTTAGGTACTGTCAGCACTTGTTGCGATTGTCACGATGTAGATACGTAATATGCATAAATGGAACACTTGCGAATTCATGAAACAATAATCCTTTAATATACAGAACTAACCATTTCAAGTGCCCTTTACACATCAAGCATTCTAGGGGTATAGATTAGTAGGTGTGGAGGTTTAAGAGGTTTGTGGATTTTAATTCCCCCTCTCCCCATTTATTTTCTTGAAAAGTATCGAAAGTTTACAGTTAAAACTATGCCATTATTCACTATAACGCATTGTCATATTATTTCTTTTTTTTTCTGTTGCCGTCGGTCGATATCATTTTTCGTGTTGGAAAAGCAAAGTTCCATATGGACCTATAGTTTCCAAAATTTGAAGAAGCTTCCAGTGAACAATTTTGTACACGCAACGAACTTTTTAGGATAGGTAAATAAGTTATTCCAGAGTCAATTCCATAGCCGCAGCGAGGAAGCTGTCCAGGGGTGGAAGACACGTGACAGCCCCTCTCACTTTTTAGAGCAATTAATGCGAATTTTACCCCTCTGGCTCCCTGTGTTCTGGATTTTAAACACCTATTTTTCAACAAAACGCCAAAAATGTCCTCAAAAATCCCTTGATTCCATCGACGCTCATTGAGGGGCTTTCAATTTGCCGATCCCCCAGAATTTCAAATGTTTCCGATGCAAAGACCTGTTTAGTGTGACGTCATGAAAAAAATTGGTTCCAAACAAAGGCTCCGTCTCACTCGCTCTCGTGGGTTTTCCCATACGAAACACAGTCCAAATTTTCAAATACAAGTGCTAGTAAACAACACGTTCTTTACACGTTGTGTTTATCACACCATTGGGTTCCACGTCCCTTATAAAAATTTCCGATTGTTTCAAAAAATTTTCCGATTGGATATATATTCCCGCGCTTTATTTCCCATAGAAATAATCGAAATTCCATAGAGACAATCAGAATTCGTGTAGATTCAAGCGCGCTGACTACAGCAACGATAGGTCTCATGATTGAAATAAGGCGAAATCATCTATGGTTCTATTCTTACAGTTTTAACAGCCACTTTTTTCTCAGTGATAAAATATGAGCCCGCTATCACAAACTTTTTGAAACATCGCGCATCGATGCACAATCACAGTTATCAGTTTCTTAAGAGCACAAAATTCTAGAATATAGGCTCATCAGCACCATCACGGCATGTGTTATACCTCGAACAATAGCTTCGATACGGAGAGAAGTTAGAATGATTGAGTGTCATGCCGGTGATACTACCATAAGAGACCGTGAGCAAGACAAGGACAAAACGTAGAACGTCTTTCGGTATAACTGTGATTGTAAATTCGCTTGTGATCTTTTAGGAATTATGTTACAGTGAAAAGATACTTTAAGGCAAGTGGAATCTAATGGTGCAATAAAATTTGAGAAAACTGTTGGTTAACTAGCATGAATTTGCGTTCGAAAATTTGGATCTGGTAAATCCACGAGAGTGAGCGAGATAGAGCATTTGTTTGGAACTAATTCTGATCGTGACGTCATCACTAAACAGGTCTACATAGGTAGCGTTCTAGAATTCAACCATTTACTGCATCCGTGCAAAAAAGATTACATTACCCTGTGATACTGTATATCTATGTACATTGGAAAGTGCTGCTATTCATAATCTTTTCTGCATCGAGACAATAAAGGGATGAATTCTAGAACGGTACCTTAAGGATATGAATGAGCCTCTCTCTTTTCTATACCCCTCCCTCTCTTCATCAATACCTCGTCGCTTCTTATCGATGTACCCTCGTCAAACAGATGTTGACACATTTACGACCGCTTAATGCACCGTGAAGAAATCTTGAGACCGGTGGAGCCCAAAGGCGAGGGGCAAAGAGGGTTCCTGCGGGAGATGTTTCCACCCCCCTCCTGCCTTTGAATTTTGACTCATAGGTTGGCACAAATGACTTAGGTTGCTGGACCTGTATGGAATTCTCGTTTGAAGGAATTCGACTTTGACGCTTAATAACTTATTGAAATTAACAGGAATACCAAAACTTTTACAATTTTAAGAAAATAGACGCCGAGACCTCCTGGATTGCAGCAATAAATTAACGATTAATGAAACCAGTTTTAAGAAAACACGTTTTTAATTTTTCAAACCTTTCCCGCCAAGGTTTTGTCATAAGCAAGGCATTGGACTTATATATTAGATATGAAAATGAAAACAAGAAGCGCACCGTATATATACGGCACGCTTAAAAAAAAAATTAAAGTAGTAAAAAATAAGTTAGTAAGTTTCAATAGTTGTTTTTTTATATATGGTACCCCTGCGTTACTCCCAAACATAACAATGAAAATCGAAAAATCTCTATCAGATTTTCAGAGACCTATTTTCAACCACTCTGCACGCTCTCTATCCTGTGCTGTGCGCTCTAGGACAAAATCGACAATTCTTACTTGTTTAGTATCTGTTCCTCATGTGATCCACCATGCAGCGACAGTACAACTCAAGTCCCCTACTTTTAGGTAAGGCTTCAAAGTAATGGGTCTGTTGCACACTTTTGCTACAGAGATATGGAGGGTTATATCTAGTGTAAAATCACGTAAAAATCACATTGGAAGCATCAAACAGTCATAAAATCCACTCGTAAACCCGCAAAAGGCGTTTTTAGAAATTCCAAGATGGCGGGCGAAGTGGCGAGCCAGCCTGCATGCATCCACCACGAGTAGCGGTGGACCGCGCGGCACATTCAAATAATAATGGCCACCTGTCATCACAGCTGGCTTCATGAACAACGAAAATGTAAACACTGAAGACGTCTGCTTGGATTTCAACGTACATTACCTTATTTTTCGTGTTTTTTTGTTAATCTTTCTCAAATTCAATTAGATTAAAACTGTGTTTTTATTTCTTTACCTCACTGATTAATTTGTTTGCCGTCCACCGGTTCCAAGTATGATTCCAACTTCAATCATCATCCTTGGAAGTTCTGTGTGTTTTTGTCTCGTTTTGATAATTTTTCGACACAAATATCGGCTCCTTTACCTTTCAAAACCTACTGTGAGGAGTGTAAACTCTTTTACAAGCTCTCAGCGAAATTTCTGCGGTTCAAAAGTGCCTATGATTCTTAACTGGTTGGAGACCAAAATGTTGTTCTGTGGTCATTGCTCAGTGAAGTTCAGATTAAATCATAATCATACCATTCATTCAGTCTCCTCTCCTTTCAAGTTTTTGATTGCAATCTGTGTCTGTATTAGTGTGCCTGCACCTTTTGTTAAACCTCAGGTGTGTGGATTTGTTCCCATTTCTATGCGTTACCCCCTGATTTGAACGTTTGGAGAGAAATTTTGTGCAGTTGTCTGTAAATTTGAGATTGACTAAAACAGTTTCCTCTTTCTCTGATTGTTTGTTTGAAATCCGTGGCTAGTCACGAATCTTTTCTCTCGCCTCAAGTGTGTTGAGTTGTTTAACTCTCACCAGTAGCTTGTGTCAGAGAAAAGTTTTATTAGCAGTTGCGGAAATCGTCAGAGCTCTGCTGTTTAGACTAGCAGAATGTTTGTAACCGCGGAGGCAAGGTAAGTAGGAGCTAGGTAAGCACCTTTTCTGCACTATTTTCACAATTTGTAAGCCCAATTTAAATGTAAAGTGTGTCTCAAAGCTCTTCAAATTAGCAGTCAATTTTCAAAGCATTGATACATAAGTACGAATAGTAGAAGTTTGTCTGAGCATCACTCGTGCTTAAGGTCTTTTCAAGTTGCTGGAGTGAGCAATTTTGATTTTATGAGCTGGGTTACATTGAAAGTGTCACTGATTGAATTTACTAAGGGTGCAATTCAGAGGCTTCACGGATATCACGTTGACTTGGCTTGGATTTGAACAACTATCCTTCACATTCAATAAGCAATTCAGAACAATGCCTTGAACCGAAATGCCTTGAGATTTCTTAAGGAAGTTTCGAAGGATTTTCAAGCAAGAACTGACTCAAATTGGCAATTCAGATATGCTTTAAAATCACACAGTTTGCCATTCATAAAGAGTGTCAAGGAGATAATTTCCAGTTAACATGTCAGCTACTCTGAGCTAAACTTGAGATTGCTCAAGAATTGCTGATTGACGTTGAGTGTCTTTGAGTTGTAACTTTTCTCACAGGGCTGGACTCCCAACCAAGTCAGTGAGATTTCGAATGAAGTCTCTGAATTGAATCCTTAGAGTATCAGCGGTCCTCCGCAGCGTAGTAAGTAGTTGATTCCATTCAATTTTTCTGGCTCTTTACATCAGCCTGGAAAAATTGCTATCATTAGGTACCTATAATATACCCAATTTTTGACTGAGTCTGGGCTCTTGAAGGGCATCAATTGTCTCTTAACCGGTGCTGTCTGACCCACAAATTATTAAATAGTCGCCTCGATGGCTGTTCCCATTCCTTCCAAAACTTTCTGGTGAAATTTCATTAAGCGTGAGACGCACTTCGTTAGGAACTACCAAAATGTGACACGGGCCCACAGTTTTTGGGGCCTGAAAGCAAATTATTTTGCGTTACTCAAACCTTTGAGAAAAGTCAAGGAGCCGCACAGACCTGCATCTGAAATACTGGAGGCTGTCATCAGGTTCGGAGACCCTCAAAAGCATTAAGCTAATCATAAAGTGATAAATAGGTGAGCACATTTAAATGATCTATTTTTGAACTGATAAAGGTACGATGGTGATCAGGTTTTGTGAGGCCGAGTGACACTTAATTTAGAAAAAAGGTAGACGCGCCGAGCAAAATCTGACACTGTGCCCCTCAATTACCTGCATTTCTCCTCCTGATCGATTGATAGTTCATTATTTCTGGCCCCTTTGTGCGCTTACCTCTTTCGGAGGTCTTTTGTGACACGTAATTCAGGAAAAAGGTTTTTTTTATGATTAATTTTTACTCAAGCTTTTAATCTTACAAGCTCACCTTTTTATCACTCAATGATTAGATCAATGCCTTTTAAACTCTCCGTACAAAAATTTATATTTCATTTAATTTTTCATATAATTTTGAGATTAAGGTCTCCTGTGACACTCCTTGAAGAAGTTTGAATTATACTAAGAATATGCTTCACCTCCACACAAACTGTGTTCTGTACAGTGTACATAGAGCTTTGTTTTAAAAGATCACTACCAGTTGTCCAGTATTCCCATGAACTGCCGGCTTGTGGAACACTTTCGGAAAGAGTTGTTGCTTAGGTAGAGCCATGAACTGAGAGGCTCAGTGCTTCAAGCATCTTTTTATATTCTTAGGTGTGCTGACTGCTAAAGGTAATTTTAGAATGTAGCTTGAGCAAAAATTAATCATCAGAAAAGAAAACCTTTTTCCTGAATTATGTGTCACGAAAGACCTCTGAAAGAGTTAAGCGCACAAAGGGGCCAGAAATAATGAACATTCAATCGATCAGGTGGAGAAATGTAGGAAATTGGGGGCACAGTGTCAGATTTTGTTCGGCGTGTCTACCTTTTTTCTAAATTAAGTGTCACTAATTTTTGCTCAAGCTACATTCTAAAATCACCTTTAGCGGTCAGCACACCTAAGAATATAAAAAGATGCTTAAAGCACTGAGCCTCTCAGTTCATGGCTCTACCTACACGACAACTCTTTCCGAAAGTGTTCCACACGCCGACGGTTCATGGGAATACTGGATACCTGGTAGTGATCTTTTAAAACAAAGCTCTATGTACACTGTACAGAACATTTTTGTACAGTGACAGTTTGTACAATTATTTTTGTACGGAGAGTTTAAAAGGCATTGATCTAATCATTGAGTGATAAAAAGGTGAGCTTGTAAGATTAAAAGCTTGTGTAAAAATTAATCATAAAAAAAACCTTTTTCCTGAATTACGTGTCACAAAAGACCTCCGAAAGAGGTAAGCGCACAAAGGGGCCAGAAATAATGAACTATCAATCGATCAGGAGGAGAAATGCAGGTAATTGAGGGGCACAGTGTCAGATTTTGCTCGGCGCGTCTACCTTTTTTCTAAATTAAGTGTCACTCGGCCTCACAAAACCTGATCACCATCGTACCTTTATCAGTTCAAAAATAGATCATTTAAATGTGCTCACCTATTTATCACTTTATGATTAGCTTAATGCTTTTGAGGGTCTCCGAACCTGATGACAGCCTCCAGTATTTCAGATGCAGGTCTGTGCGGCTCCTTGACTTTTCTCAAAGGTTTGAGTAACGCAAAATAATTTGCTTTCAGGCCCCAAAAACTGTGGGCCCGTGTCACATTTGGTAGTTCCTAACGAAGTGCGTCTCACGCTTAATGAAATTTCACCAGAAAGTTTTGGAAGGAATGGGAACAGCCATCGAGGCGACTATTTAATAATTTGTGGGTCAGACAGCACCGGTTAAGAGACAATTGATGCCCTTCAAGAGCCCAGACTCAGTCAAAAAATTTGGGGATATTATAGGTACCTAATGATAGCAATTTTTCCAGGCTGATGTAAAGAGCCAGAAAAATTGAATGGAATCAACTACTTACTACGCTGCGGAGGACCGCTGATACTCTAAGGATTCAATTCAGAGACTTCATTCGAAATCTCACTGACTTGGTTGGGAGTCCAGCCCTGTGAGAAAAGTTACAACTCAAAGACACTCAACGTCAATCAGCAATTCTTGAGCAATCTCAAGTTTAGCTCAGAGTAGCTGACATGTTAACTGGAAATTATCTCCTTGACACTCTTTATGAATGGCAAACTGTGTGATTTTAAAGCATATCTGAATTGCCAATTTGAGTCAGTTCTTGCTTGAAAATCCTTCGAAACTTCCTTAAGAAATCTCAAGGCATTTCGGTTCAAGGCATTGTTCTGAATTGCTTATTGAATGTGAAGGATAGTTGTTCAAATCCAAGCCAAGTCAACGTGATATCCGTGAAGCCTCTGAATTGCACCCTTAGTAAATTCAATCAGTGACACTTTCAATGTAACCCAGCTCATAAAATCAAAATTGCTCACTCCAGCAACTTGAAAAGACCTTAAGCACGAGTGATGCTCAGACAAACTTCTACTATTCGTACTTATGTATCAATGCTTTGAAAATTGACTGCTAATTTGAAGAGCTTTGAGACACACTTTACATTTAAATTGGGCTTACAAATTGTGAAAATAGTGCAGAAAAGGTGCTTACCTAGCTCCTACTTACCTTGCCTCCGCGGTTACAAACATTCTGCTAGTCTAAACAGCAGAGCTCTGACGATTTCCGCAACTGCTAATAAAACTTTTCTCTGACACAAGCTACTGGTGAGAGTTAAACAACTCAACACACTTGAGGCGAGAGAAAAGATTCGTGACTAGCCACGGATTTCAAACAAACAATCAGAGAAAGAGGAAACTGTTTTAGTCAATCTCAAATTTACAGACAACTGCACAAAATTTCTCTCCAAACGTTCAAATCAGGGGCTAACGCATAGAAATGGGAACAAATCCACACACCTGAGGTTTAACAAAAAGGTGCAGGCACACTAATACAGACACAGATTGCAATCAAAAACTTGAAAGGAGAGGAGACTGAATGAATGGTATGATTATGATTTAATCTGAACTTCACTGAGCAATGACCACAGAACAACATTTTGGTCTCCAACCAGTTAAGAATCATAGGCACTTTTGAACCGCAGAAATTTCGCTGAGAGCTTGTAAAAGAGTTTACACTCCTCACAGTAGGTTTTGAAAGGTAAAGGAGCCGATATTTGTGTCGAAAAATTATCAAAACGAGACAAAAACACACAGAACTTCCAAGGATGATGATTGAAGTTGGAATCTTACTTGGAGCCGGTGGACGGCAAACAAATTAATCAGTGAGGTAAAGAAATAAAAACACAGTTTTAATCTAATTGAATTTGAGAAAGATTAACAAAAAACACGAAAAATAAGGTAATGTACGTTGAAATCCAAGCAGACGTCTTCAGTGTTTACATTTTCGTTGTTTATGAAGCCAGCTGTGATGACAGGCGGCCATTATTATTTGAATGTGCCGCGCGGTCCACCGCTACTCGTGGTGGATGCATGCAGGCTGGCTCGCCACTTCGCCCGCCATCTTGGAATTTCTAAAAACGCCTTTTGCGGGTTTACGGGTGGATTTTATGACTGTTTGATGCTTCCAATGTGATTTTCACGCGATTTTACATTAAAAACAACCCTCCATATCGCTGTAGCAAAAGTGTGCAACAGACCCATTGTTCCAGATCTGGGCTCATCTACTGTCAAGGGTTAAACTGTTGGCAAGTTGTGGATGATAAAAGATTTCCATTAAAATCAATTGGAAAATGGGTGAACGCAGAGAAAAATTGGAATTTTTCAAATATAACTGTTTGAATTTTGATGAAAATTCGCAAAAACATTCTGCAACCAGCCTATGTAAAATGAACTACTCAAAAGGGTTCTGGGGGTCTCCCGCAAAATATTGTAGGGGGTGTAGGGGTCTCCCTCAGAGTAATAAAGAGGGGTCTGGGGGTTTACCCCAGAATAATTTTGATGTGAAAAAGTGTTCGTGGGGTATTTCTAGTGGCTGCTCGTGAAATGCGATTGATCGATATCTATTCCATTTAAAACTATAGAAACGTATCGATCTTCAGGGGGTGCATTTGAACCCCCAAAGAAATCGATACTTTTCTATGGTTTTAAATGGACTGGACATCGATATATCGCATTTAATGAGCCGCCACTGGGTATTTCCTACAGTTTATTTTCTTATAGTTTCAACAGTCACTTTTTTCTCATTGCAAAATGAAGGAACAGCCATCTGACAACAGCGCCGGCCTATGTGCCTCGCGACCAATTGAATGGGGCGCTCATTCTCCCCGTCTAATTGGTTGATTAACACAAGGCATGACGTCACCAGCGTCAATTCTAACGACCAATCTGATAATAGAAGATAATGACAACTCTTAATAAGGATGCGAGCTGATATAATCTCTATCGGTGACTCAAACTTTCAAGGGGGCTCCTTCCATCAGTTAGCAGTGTAAAAACATCCACTTAAAAATATATATGTATATATATCTGTAGCTTTATTAAATTATTCAGCTTTAGAAGCAGTGCTTGCGAGATGCTATAGTTGCGCGCGCCGCCTTCGACTCTTTTTCAGTCTTTCCTCTTGTCACTGATTTGGATTTCAATTGTATTCCTTTCGTCTGTAACGGAGGAGGAGGAGTCAATTCCAGAGCTGCCGATTTGCGTAGATTTAATGGAATTTTTAAATTCACCAATGATTTCACCGGTTGAGTAAAGATTACATAGTTCAATTCAAAGCCTGACTGTAATGTACGAAAATACTCTGATCTGTAATCTTTTCTCAGTCGGTAGAAATGCCGTGAATTAATTAAAATATACCAGTTGAGAAAAGATAAATTACGCTAGTATTTTCGTGAATTTCAGCCATATACAGAACTAAACTCTGTAATCTTTTCTCAATCGGTGGAATCTTCGGTGAATTTCAAAATGCCATTAAATCTACGCAAATCGGCAGCTCTGGTCAATTCCGATGCGAGGATCTTGCGATTCTCATAAAGCATATTTTATTCAGTGACCGGGTTTGGTCATTTCCAGTGGCGTAGCGTGCAATTCGGCAACGTTTTACTGTGTCCATCTGAACTCATGTAAAAGGTCGAATACGAAGGTGTTCACTGAGCACCCAATAGTTCGATATGTTTCGTGAGTTCAAATGGATGAACTGCAACGATGCCAAATTGCACGCTACGCCACTGGTCTTTTCCCTACTGTACAATTAAATGGGTGTCCGCCATCTTTGGTTTTGAATTTCGTTACCGGGTTACGGTTTTCAAAACCTACCTGGAGAGGTAGGTCATGTAACCAGATCACGAGAATTTTTTAATGGAAAATTTTGTATTTGTCTGAAATTATATTCATCTATTATTAGTATGGTATGAAATTATGTCAAATAGTGTCAAAATTACCTACAAAAAAACTATGACAAATTTAATATCATACAAATAATCGAGTATATTATAGTCAGTGAGTTCTCGAACTGCAATCGAACCCAGTCATTGAATATAATGTCCTTATATCCTGCATGATTTAGTGAGAAGCGGGAAATTCAAAATTGACCAATAAGATGTCTGTTTCACGTTTAAAAAAGCACCTAAGCCAATCACATTCATGGATTTTAAATTTCCCGCTCGTCATTAGAACAGCTTATATTAAGCGTGATACAGTTTCAGTAAAAAGGGCTCATGAATTGCGATGTAATCAAAATGCACGGAAAAACAGTTTTGTACAAATAACTTTTCATTTGTGATGAACCGGTTTGAACCGGAATTTTAAAAGTTGGTTCCAGGTTCGGTTCGCGGTTCGACAAATTTAGAAAAAAACGAATCGCGGTTCATCAAACTCGCGGTTTGGAGCGGTTTTCGGTTCAAGTGCCCACTTCGAACCGTAGACACCACTTCGCGTTGCTCAAAAAGCCAACAGTTTTTGGCTGAAATTGATGACTTTACACAAATCGTGTAAATTAAATTCAATTAAAAACGATTAGTGAATAATTAAATCCAAGTTAAATTAGTTACATTAGCTTATATTTTAAGTTGTTTTAGAATTAGTTGGAAACATATGGCGTCAAAGTTGATGCATGGAGTCAGGGCTGGACCAGTCCAGACTTTATCGGTGTACCCGCCAGTATGGTTTTGACCTTTAGTCGTAATGAGTCCACAAAAATGTTATCAGAAGCTACCGCTAGAGAGCAGACCAGGAGCAGGCGGCGGTTGGCGGCGCGGCGATACGACTGAACTCGACCTGACTCGCTCGTCGGTAATGACTTAATTTCAATAACGATCTTAGCGCGGCCGTGCTCTTGGGATGAGCACCACGACGAAACACGGATGCGCACCTTGGAGCTGACCCATTGGCTATCTTGGCTACAAACCAGTGGTGTAGCGTGCAATTTGGCAACGTTGTATTGTGTCCATTTAAACCCATGTAAAGGGTCGAATGCGGAGGTGTTCACGGAACACCCAAAAGTTCGAAATTAATGGGTTTAAATGGACACTGCACAACGTTGCCAAATTGCACGCTACACCACTGGTTTGTAGCCAACGTAGCGTGCAATTTGGGAACAATGCATACTTTCTCACAGCTATAACAAAGTTAGACATTGAGAAAGTATTGCGGCTGCGCAGATGTCTGTCTGTCAGTATCCCAGCATAACTTTTGAACGAATCGTCCATATGCATCAACGTTTCACAGAGAAGTTGCTTTTAACATTCCCCAGAGGGACGTGTTTTCTCAAAATGTTAAAATTTAAAATTGTTAGCAAGTTGTGGAGGATAAAAGGTTTCGATTAAAATCAATGGGAAAAATGGGTAAGATTAGTAAGCATAGGGAAAAATGGGAATATTTCAAATATATATACATGTTTGAATTTTGATGAAAAGCATATACATTCTGCAACCACCCTACTGTAAAATTAAACCCATTTAAGGGGAGGGGGGGGGGGTCTGGGAGTCCCCCCCTCCCCCAGGTTAAGGTAGATGTGAGAAAGTGTTCGTGATGGGGTATTACGTATAGTGTGTTTCCATTTTAACCTTTAGAGGGTGACTATAAAGAAAGAGTCCCAAACTCCGAAGTTGGAACGGATGCCGCTCGAGAAAATGAAGGGGCTTTTTACAATTTGAGAGACAATTTCCACGGAAACCTGCGTCTGAAGTTGACTTCAAAGTAAACATAAATGCAAGAGAGGTATAAGTACTGAAGAACTTAAATCTTGAGGCGTGTGTTGAAATCTTACTGTAAATGGAAGAAGCTCTTTCAATTTCTTGAACGGCAACCACCCTAACTTTATAATGGGGACTTTTTTTTTTTTACCCAGTACAACTACCCAGTACAAACAGATCGGAACTATAACTATGTGGTGATCAAGGATGCATTTTTGTGATTCCACAAAGGATTTCTCAATTTCCAAAAGTTTACTCATTTTCAGATCATCGGTTCAAAATCGGTATTTTCTGTTTTCCGGGGTGACGAAATCATCAGCCCTATTCACACATCTCCCCCCTCCCACCACACGGGCACCCCCCTACCACCACACGGGCGCCCAATGCTCGAATTCCCTTAAAAAAACGCACTTGAAAATGCATCGAAGAGAAAACTTAAGCTCTAGAGACAGATTTTCCTGATTCTAAGCTACATAATATTCAAACTATCCCTATGATTAAAAGTAGTTTTTGTCTTCAAAACTGTAGATATTTTCACCAAAAGACTTTCGTTCAAAAGCTCAGAGTTGCTGCACGGCCAAGTCAGTAAACTTCAGGTTCAGATTTTGCCTCCAAAGAAGCTGATATCTGAACGCCAAGTCAAGATATTTTCTCCCTCTTCTCTCTCTGTTTCTCTGTGGCAGGAACTGTTAAAACGCTAATAGCTCTGTTTCGGTGTTAAAATATAGTATAATCATAGAACGCCAAGTCTGGGTATTTATTTTTTTATTTACTTAAAACTAGCGATAGTTATCGGATGCATCCGAAATTGCATACACCCGAAAATGAAGGCGTCTTAAATAAAACCTCTCATAACCACAATCGAGGCGTCGCGTCGCCTCGTCGACGCCGCGGTGCGGCGTTCAGCTCCCGCACGTTCACCTCCCTCGCAACCGGCGAGTATCACAGAAAAAAAAAAACCAAAACAAAACAAAACAAAAAACAAAACAAAAAAACAAAAAAAAACAAAAAACAAGAAAAAAGCATTCGGAACATCGATTTCCATGCAGGCTTGACGTCTCGAAGTCTGTGTGTCAACTTAAGTTATGTGCATACTTACTTGTGTGCGGCGGGCCGGAGGACGGTCAAACCTCCGAAAGGAGTCGCGGCACCGGACAACGTGAGGCTCCCTGAATTACTCGCCACTCATCAATCATCAAACCGGCCTCTTCTGCCTTGCTTCAGCATTCAACAATACCGATGTAATGACCAGAATAAACTCACAGTCTTATTTATAGGAGCTGAGATTGGAGCTCCAGTCTGCCTTCTCTGTGTTCAGTAGACTCATTCCCCCTCTCCACCCCCTCTTTCGCCCTCGAAATATTTTCTCTCGCATACCACTGATTCCATTTATTATTTAATTTTGGAAACGATAAAAAAAAAGAAAATTAAAAAGGAAATGAAGAAAAAACGATGGAACCAAATGCAGAACTGCACTGTGAAACATTTACTAAAAGGGAAATTCCTTTAACCCAAGGAAAATGTCTGCTGCTACAAGTAAAAGATTCCTTCTTGTGACAGACAATCAGAACTTTACTTCGCGTAAGTAAAACTGTCACAAGTAAACGTGTTTCCTTGTTTTTATCAGTGTATTACACTATTACATGAGCGGAGCCAGTAATTTAGCAACTGTGGCCTCTTCCCATTTGAATGTATGAGAAACAATCGATTAGAAATCGGGCCACGGTTCCCTCAAGAATCGATTGTTTCTCATACATTCAAATGGGAGGAATCCACAGTTGCCAAATTGCTGGCTTCGCCCATGAGTGTATGTATGCAAAACGGCAGCACTGGGTAATTCTCCATACACTCGCAATTTTCCCAAATCATCTCATATACCCAACAATCATTACATAAAATAGCTTGGCCTATACATATATTCCCTCATCGGACCGAGCCTAACGAAAGCAGATAATTTCCGCATCGCGTACAATTAACTTGTCAGCCTGTGCAGAAACCTCCGGCCGCCTCGTTTTCAAATATTAATCCCTCAATCTCCGATCAGAGCTGACTTTAAATGTGAGTTTTGAAGTCGCGAGCAATCAAACCCCAAGAAATCGCATGTGAATTGAGGGAGAGTCGGCAAGGTTGCAAGTTGGATGTCTTCGATGGAATGAGCGATGTTCAATGAATAGCGCACAATGGGGGAATTTTAACTAGGCATGTGTGATGTCTAGTTTTGAGTAAAGAAGTTCGATATCCAAAAAACATCGAAAATTGATCTATGCATCGAAATAAGTTTTAAAAAGTCACAAATGAGAAATCACTGATAATCATGATACTTTTTTACGCTTCTGAAATAGTGTTAAAGGAAAAAATGACACTTATAGGTCTGTTTTTCGTCGAGAAATCGATAGATAACGAGTTTCGACGCATCGAGTGACGACAACTTTAGCATCATCGAATCCATTTGATAGCAGGAAAACATCGAAACTTCGATCGATGCATCGAACATCGCACAGGCCTATTTTTAACGATCGAAGTGAGCTTGAGCGGTTCTTTCGTGGTCCCGGTATCTTGCATAGAAATAAAGTAATGAAAAAATTGGAGTGAAAATAAAATTGGACCACTCCGATAGCACAGTAAGGCGTTTAGATGCAAGAATCGACCAAAGAGTAAACAAGAGTCGCAATTGAATGGAAGGCCTGCGTGGTCAACGTAGATAAGGGATCGGAACGCGGGCTGGCCTCTGATTGGCTGCAGCGCGTGGAGCAAAAATGACTCGGGGTATAGGGAAAATAACACGGGACTTTCGTTCCGGGGCGTTTATCTCGAAACCTAAGCAAAATGGTATCTAAACAATTGATACGAGTCGATTCAGCAGATTTTTCCGAACAATGTGATAGGTCATAAGTGCCACTTTATTGCAAATTCGAAAAGACTATTTTAGTTTAAAAGTACGCACAATAGTGTGATTACATGCTTGGCGTGTGTTTGAGCAGTGTTTGAGTAACTCACTATTGTGAGTACTTTTCAACTGAAACAGTCTTTTCGAATTTGCAATAAAGTGGCACTTATGACCTATCACATTGTTCGGAAAAATCTGCTGAATCGACTCGTATCAATTGTTTAGATACCATTTCGCTTAGGTTTCGAGATAAACGCCCCGGAACGAAAATCCCCGTGTTATTTTCCCTATACCCCGAGTCATTTTTGCTCCACGCGTTGCAGCCAATCAGAGGCCAGCCCGCGTTCCGATCCCTTATCTACGTTGACCAGGCAGGCCTTCCATTCAATTGCGACTCTTGTTTACTCTTTGGAATCGACTCTTCTCTATGGGGTTATCACAATAATTTGCTAAAGTAAAGGGATCATTTAGAATAAAAGTGTAAAGTCACTGAGAAGTTACGTTGGAAGAATCAATAAAAGAGTTCATTTGACGCACAAAACGAATCCGTGCCTTTAACCCTTGTGATCCTAAGAGAAGAGGAGAGGGGTCTGAAGCAAACCCAAGACAGTTTTTTTCTGAGAATATTTAAATAAAGTTCAACTTACACTGCTCTTTCTACTTTTTTTTTTGTTTTTTTTTTTTGCTAATTGAGGTAAAGAGTTGCGGATTTGGCTATTCTTAATCACTTTTTCTGGGGGTCAAAACCCCTTACCACCGTCCTCGGCCACCCCAAGGAGGCTATCTCGAAGGCGTCAAACGTTAGACTCTATCTTGTGGTGCTTCGTTCGAAAGGTTGTTATGTTTTTAGTGTTACCATTCTCAGCGATGGAAGACATTTCTGTATTGTATTTGGTTGAAAGAAATCCAATTATACCACGGCACGCTCCACCAATACATGCAATATATTGGAGGTCCACTGCTTGTTTTTGTTGTTGATGTTCAGTTTTTATGCGTTTTACTGACCTCTGTGCGACCGAACGCCGACTAAACTACCGAATGTGATAAAGATAGTTTTGCAATTAAAGTGAATTTAAAATATTGATCAGTCAATGCGGGTATTTAATTTATACCGAGTAGAGAAAATAGGAAGTAGCATCCAAATCGTCAATCGGTGAATGCATTCAGCGCGCGAGTTCGTCTTCGGGAATTATACCTGCCCGCCGTGACGCGGTGCAGGGCGGGTGGTATCTCGTGAGGCACGAAAGGGGCCGGCAGAAATTCAAGAATAATTAAACAGTACACGAAAGCTATACCTATTATCAATTTTTAATTAGTTTCCCATTGATTCGCCTTTCGCGGCGCATTGGTTGCACCGTTGCCAGATGTCAGAAAGGAAGCAGCATACACAAATAAGTTTACAATTAGTACTCGTAAAACAATTCCATCAATTATAAGCTGACTGACAAGTGCAATTCGTAGATTCAGCGTGCAACTTCAAAAGAGCTCTATTACTACCTGTACGAAATGGTATATAAATGAAGATTGTAGGGAGCCTTTAATCTAAAAAATTGTTCGTTTTATGGAAATTACTCACTAAACCACCACGCGTATCGAAACTTTTTCGTTCTCAGAGGTAACACGAGTGATGAGGCAACATTTATTTTTGTAAATTTAAAAGTATGAAAAGGATCGAAGGATTGCAAGTGTGATGAGCGCCTTCTAATTCGACTTTTTCTTGGGTTTAAATGGAAAGAATGTTCGGTTGCCAAATTGCACTCTTCGTCAATTTATTTCTTTTTTTTTCTTTTTTTGCGATATTAAACTGATGGACCTTTCAATACTCGATCCCGAAAAAAAATAACTGACAGAACTATCAAGTAAGGTAAATTTCACTGAATGATGATAAAATGTAGCAACAAGTTAACTTAATTTACCATAATGTACGTTGCATTTACCATCTACTTGATAGCTGACTCGAAAATCAGAGCAGATAGTAGATTCTACCGGTCTTTTTTTGTCGTAATCACTTTGAATAATGGTATTAGAATCGATAACCGTTTTGAGACAAGTGAAATCAACTACATCGTTTTCAACTAAATATAATATGTATTGTAAGGAGTAAAAAGCACGTCCAGAAAACTTCCTTAGATTTTGACTCAGGTCGGCCACCTGCAATGAATTTAATTCATTGAGATCAGTGGCGTAGCGTAAAATTAGGCAACGTTGTAGTCTGTCTATTTGGACCCATGGAAAGGGTCGAATTCGACCCAAGGGCTCGATACGTTTAATGGGTTTAGATGAAGAATGAACAACGTTGTCAAATTGCACGCTTAGCCACCAATTGAGATAATTATTGTGGGTAGCTTACCTTCACGGAGAAAAAAGACTGGTATAATTTACCATCATGATGGCTGATTTTGACCTCTGCAAAAATGATGGTAAATTTCACCTGATTGATGGAGAGGGTAACAAAAAATTTGGTAAAATTTACCATCATTTCTTGTTGAGGTCAAAATCAGCTATCATGATGGTAAATTATACCAGATTTTTTGTTACCCTCTCCATCAATCTGGTGAAATTTACCATCATTTTTGCAGAGGTCAAAATCAGCCATCGAGATGGTAAATTATACCAGTCTTTTTTCTCCGTGTTCAAGAGACGTCTGACATTATTTTTGTCCACGATTGTACTATAGCGGGAAAATTGTAAATTGTTTTGAGACAAGTAAGACCGATGAAAATTGCCGCAACCATCCATAATACTAATACTATATCAAGGACAAGGATACTCGGCCAGGATATGCAATGCGCAATACATCTTATTCAAGTGCAGCATATGGTATCTCATGCGTTGCGTTTTGCATACCCTATCCAGGTATATATTTGTTCTTGCTTGTGCACCGAACGAGGATAATTAAACGGAACAGGAAACGACACTTTCTTTTCTTCTTATGAAAAAAAAAAAAATCAACAGTTAAGATCTTCTCTTACGCATTTCTTTTCCCACTCATAATTTCTTCTCTACAATTCACATTTTATTTCTTTCTCACTTTCATCGCAATCAAAGTCAAATAAGTAAAAATGAAGATTATAACACTATCAAAGCAAAACACAAGAGAGATTTATTAAGTTGAGGATTCATATTTGGTTTTTTTTTTCCATCATTTATCGTGGATACGGTCCGCGGTGCAAGAAGCTGTAAGTTTAAAAGAGGTAATGATCATTATCTTTTTACCGCTATACCTTTAATTTAATTCTCTCGCAATATAGGCGCGGAGAGAGAGAGAGAGAGGAGAGAGAGAGAGAGAGGAGGGGAGAGGAGGGAGAGGGGAAAGGGGGAGAGGGATGGAGAGGGAGACGAGAGAGAGAGAGAGAGAGAGGAGAGGAGGAGGAGGAGGAGGGGAGGAGGAAGAGAGACAGAGGAGCAGACAGACTAGAGAGAGATAGAGAGAGAGGAGAGGAGATGAGAGGAAGAGCGGACAGACAGACATGAAAAGAGAGAAGAGAGGATGAGAGAGGACAGGTAGCAGAGGAGAGAGAGAGGAGACTGCAGGGTGAGAGGGAGTAGAGAGAGAAGACGAGAGAGAGAAGAGAGACAGACAGAGAGAGACAGAGAGAGAGAGAGAGAGAGAGAGAGAGAGAAAGAGAGAAAGAGATGCGGGCTATAGTGAAATCAGTGAAAACATCGGAGTCTATGCTCTAACCTAAACATTCTAACCAGTAAAGGAGTTAACTAATCAGTCGTTAAGAGCGGATCTGCTGTTTTGAGGGGTCTTGCTACATGGTATGACAGTTTGTCCAGAGCTCATGCTTGTCTACCATACCCCTTCTTTTCTAATGTTGATCAAATCAGTTACGGGGTGCAATTTGGCAACCAAGCTCTTTTGCCGCATTTAAATAAATGCCAAAAAAGTCGATTCTTGGTGAGGCCTTGTTAAAGATTCGATTATTTTACATTGATTTAATTGGATGTTGTTGCCAAACTTTACGAGCCACCGCACCGCCGCCGCTGAATCATCGAAAAACGTGAAATGGTTGTGGAAATAGTGAGTCCATTACAGAAACAATATATAATAGAGACCACGCACTAGCATTGCGCGTGGTGGCTGACTTTTTTTTTCGGAGCTAAACAGAAATTAACACAGGGAGCATGAAGCAGCACCATCCAACATGGACTATACGTTGACTGACGCAATTTCGGTGTTTCGAATTCACTAGGCAAAAATCTAATACCGTCTTTACTCAACGAAAAAATCTCAAAAAAATCTCAAAAAATCTCAACGACGTCTCAAATCAGTCAACGTACGGTCCATGTTGGATGGTGTTTTGTTGAGACCTTGAAAAAAAAAAAAAAAGTTGCCACCCAAAATCGCCCATCGCCCATCGCACAATCGCCCATGATTGATACCATGCGTAGCTTCGCCATTACAATCTTGCCGTTACAACTGTTTTCATAGTTCATAACTGAATTTTAGACCTTTTCACTGTGATTTTCTTGATTTTCGCTGGTTTTTACATCATATTTGATTATACATTTGCATATAGCGAAAGTTTGCATGAGTCCACGGAAAAAAACTACGGTGAAAATAACCATACGGATACCTGATTTTGGCACCTGCTAGATGTTATGGTAATGTTAACCAGAAGTATACTATGTTTTGACTAGGTACTAGGTGATGTCACCTGATTGCATGTCGAATTTACTCAAAGTATCGGTAAATGTACCATACTTCTGGTCGAGTTTACCATAACATCTAGCAGGTGCCAAAATCAGATATCCGTTTGGTTATTTTCACTGATCTTTTTTTTTCCGTGTCCAATTGATGCGCATTTTTTTTTTCTTTTTTTTCTGACAAATTCGACTCACTTATTGGATGAAATCCCCCCACCCTCCCCCCACGACTCCCCCCTCATCTCACTGTCAAAGCTGCCTTTTCTCTTCCATCCCTTGTTCAACCCTTCTATTCAATTCCGCGAGCACGCCACTTCTTTGTTCCAGCAATTAGCACTTGAGCATAACAATGAGAGATTATTTAGTCACTTTAATTGTAGATTTTAGCGAGTCGCCACAGTAATTACTTTAATGACCATTCTCTGTGGATATATATTTTCCCTCTTTATTTGACCTCAATCACCAACACTTTTCACTTTTTACTCAGTGCTGAGTCGCGCTTGCAAGATTTGACACGTATAACAATGACGGTGATATTAGGTAGTGGTGAGGAGGGAGAGAGGAATATAAATAAACGCGCACATCACAATCACGCATATACAGCAAAGTGTTGTGTTGAGTAAGATTTGGTTTTTTCAGTATGGAAAAGCAAATCGTTCTTTGGAACGAATCATTTGGACGCGAATGCTGGAATCGCGTAAATGGATTAGAGAGTATCGAATTTTCAGGCCTCTACAAACGATTAGATTGGATCAAAGATTACTTATACATACAGATATGGCATTAGCCATCTCGCCCGTGTTAAGTGAAAAATGAATGAAACGCCGGCCGTGATACAACCGGGCATACAGAGGGGATCATAAAGATTACAGAATTCTGGTTCGAAAAGATTACGTTTCCCACTTTTCCTGTGTTTGTTTGCGGAACTCGAACAAACACGGAACGTGAACGGTGGAACGTGGAATACGGAACAGTTTTGTAACAGACAAACATGGAAAATGTAATCTTTTCTCTGTAATCTTTATGATCCACTCTGTATGCCCGGTTGTATCACGGCCGGAGGCAACTTAACAAAATTCGGGCTAATGCCATATCTGTGTGTATAAGTAATCTTTGGATTGGATACTCAAAGAAGATTCAGGCCTCCGCAGCTCCGTACCTGCTCAAATAGATTTGATCAAACTGCAGGATTGCCAACCTGACATTTCTAAAATTCAAACATAACCTTCACCAAAACACCTCCAAAAAGGGTTTATTGGTTTTGTTGACTGGCTTTCGGGCAGAAAAACGAATCTGCAGAACCGTCGATCTTGCTTTAACAACCCATGTATGCCCAACTTTATTTGAACATGTTGGGTGTTTTTTGGTGTTTTTCTCAAAAAACACCATCTTAGAGTTAAAAAAATTTAAAATTTAAAAATTGTGAAATTTTCTGTTCCAGCTTAATTATAGGTGCTGAAAAATCACAACATTGATTTTTGAGTAATATTGGCCTAAATTTACTGTAATTTGGTCCAAAAAACCCATTATTAGTGGGTCGTTAACGACTCAATGGGCATATATGGGTTTTAATGTGGACGATGGATCTTACCTGAAGAAAATCTATACGCATGACTTGGAAAAATGCCCCATATAAGGAGCATAAATTTAAAAACTTTACAAATTTCATAAATACATCAAATGAACGGTTTTATTCAATGATTCGAATCAAGCAAGTTGAATGGGACAAAATATATAGCTTGAGTCAAGTTCCAGAATCGCCAATCCACGTACATATGCGCTCATGCCTCGTTGTGGTAATTATATTATACGGACGAAAGCTTTAAAACTGCAATTAAGTCGGTAATTATTTTTATACTGGCTTGAAATCAAGTTCGGAGGTTTCGGAAAAGCCAAGTGTCTGCCAGGGAGTGGTGTGGCACCAACTGGCGAAGTGGTGGTTGGATGGGGGAGGGGGCTGGAGAGTGGGGGAGAGGGCTAACCATTGCGGTGGTTGGTGGCGCTCGGAAAATAAGGGAAAGATGTATAATTAAAGCTGGTCGGGAACACGATTTGTTTAATTATAGCTAGAAATGCGGCAAAAGGGACTAACATTAAAACCTCTCCACCTTTAATCGGAACCCGATGTGCGCTTTCAATTGCATGCTGCAATTAAGGTTGCACTCGGCCGAATGGGTTTATTACAAACTTTTGTTGCGTTGGATTAGCGCATTGATTTCTGTGTAGGTGTAGATCGTACTCTGAGCTGGGGGAAAAGGATGTAATCCTGTAGACAATATACCAGAGACAAATAGAGACGGAGCACTACACTTAAATACATACAGGGTGTAAAAAAAAAAAAGGAGCAGCTCCGAATAACTCGAGTTTGGGTTCGAATTTCAAAAAACGCTGAAACACGGGTTCCATTATTTTGAGGGGGACATCTTTTAGGGGGGTTGCCAAATTCCAGGCCCCCCAGGGGGCGAATACGGGGGTCACCGCCCCCCTAAATCACATTTCTCAAATGGCGACCCCTAATTTTTATTACACAACTTTGAAGAACATCAAATTCTAAGCATTTTGGCGCAAACCGCAGGTCGATATCTTTTTTCGTGTTCGAGATATCGAAAGTCAAAGTTCGATTTTGACCCATTTTCAAAAATCCACAACTCCCACTAAAAAAGTTGGAATTTAAAAAACTATTAGCTTAAAATGCTCTACAAAACAAGTCCTTTTCAGAAAAAAATACAACTGTCCGGGAAAATTTAAATTTTAGGCTCCAAAAAAAAATATTAAAAATTTTCGAAAATTTTGAATCGGCGATATTCTTGTAAAACGGCCAGAATCGACAATTTTGGCTTAAAACCTGTTGGCTGAGTCCAAATGAGCGATGCAAAGCTCTCTAAAGTCCCCAAAACCCCATTAAAGCCCGAGAGAGAGGTGTTTCCTGGCTCTAAATTTAGCAGTGTTCTCAATACTGAGTTTGATCATTTTAAAGGTGATTTTGAGACTTTCTTGATCTTTTAAGCGCTTTGCATCGCTCATTTGGACTCAGCCAACAGGTTTTAAGCCAAAATTGTCGATTCTGGCCGTTTTACAAGAATATCGCCGATTCAAAATTTTCGAAAATTTTGAATATTTTTTTCGGAGCCAAAAATTTTAAAATTTTCCCTGGACAGTTGTATTTTTTTTTGAAAAGGATTGTTTGTAGAGCATTTTAAGCTAATAGTTTTTTGAATTCCAACTTTTTTAGTGGGAGTTATGGATTTTTGAAAATGGGTCAAAATCGAACTTTGACTTTCGATATCTCGAACACGAAAAAAGATATCGACCTGCGGTTTGCGCCAAAATGCTTAGAATTCGATGTTCTTCAAAGTTGTGTAATAAAAATTAGGGGTCGCCATTTGAGAAATGTGATTTAGGGGGGCGGTGACCCCCGTATTCGCCCCCTGGGGGGCCTGGAATTTGGCAACCCCCCTAAAAGATGTCCCCCTCAAAATAATGGAACCCGTGTTTCAGCGTTTTTTGAAATTCGAACCCAAACTCGAGTTATTCGGAGCTGCTCCTTTTTTTTTTACACCCTGTATAGGGAAGAATTGAGACACACTGAATTTTTCGGGGATTCAACAAAATAACATATGAAACAACAGTCAACACTGCCTTTTTCATCCTTGCTCCTCTGAAATTCAATACGTTTTCTTTGGTGCAAATGAATGTTTTGTTGTTTTATGAGCAATTAGTACTGACGTCATAAACAGGAAGTGGCTCGATTGTTGTGACTAAAGAAAAAGTAATATAACTTCAGAATCAGCTTAAATCAAAATAAACCAAAGAAGTAGCATTATTCTGCATTACTTTTGATTCCACCGAGTTATTTCTGTCTCGCAGGAAAAGTTTTTTCATAAAGAATTTACAGATTATCTGCTTTTCATTAAAAATATATATTTTCAACCAGGACTTTTAAGATCTTTTTTTTGGCTGGGCTTTGCGATACACTCCACTCGTGGCTTCATTCTAAACACTTCTAAGGATTATTTTTTCTTCTTCCTTCCAATAAATGAATTGAGTCCGGAAGAAATTTTCGTTCAGATCAAAGGACACTACCCAAAATCGGCCTTTTTACCCCTGAGAGCGAAATGTGAAATAATTTCAGGGGTGATAGAGGATTAAATCAGCGTTCCGAATCTGGCCTATTTTTTGATTTTGGACGAAGGGAAAGGGGGGGAGAAGGGTCCAAAGTTAGACCCTTCAAATGCCCATAACTTTTGAACGAATAAAGATATGAGAATGTACTTTGCGCGAAAAGATAGATCTTTTAAAGACCTTTCGATTGATGTGTACGATATTTGCCTTATTTTAATTTTTAATCGATTTATCGAAGTTTTTCTAATTTTTTTGAAATCGGGTTTTCCGTTTTTTTAACCGTGGAAGTTTGGCAACGCACGAATCATCACAAATCATTTTCAGGATAAAAGTAGACGCAATTTGCTAAAAAATGGTTCAAACCGCATGTTGGGGAAATGCTTTGAAGCGGAGTTATGAGGGTTCAAAGTTGGCGCTGTCACGAAAAAGGCCGCCCCGAGGGGCGTACTACAGGTAGTAGAAGTTGGCATTATCTGTTCTTCCCGTCCAAATGACTTGAAATTTGGTATCCCCGGGTATTTTTTAACGCTGAATTCAAATTTTGCATCAGTTTTTCAAAATCAAAAAATCCAAGATGGCTGCCGACCAAATTTCCGAAAAAAATGGTCGGCAGCCATCTTGGATTTTTTGATTTTGAAAAACTGATGCAAAATTTGAATTCAGCGTTAAAAAATACCCGGGAGTACCAAATTTCAAGTCATTTGGACGGGAAGAACAGATAATGCCAACTTCTACTACCTGTAGTACGCCCCTCGGGGCGGCCTTTTTCGTGACAGCGCCAACTTTGAACCCTCATAACTCCGCTTCAAAGCATTTCCCCAACATGCGGTTTGAACCATTTTTTAGCAAATCGCGTCTACTTTTATCCTGAAAATTATTTGTGATGATTCGTGCGTTGCCAAACTTCCACGGTTAAAAAAACGGAAAACCCGATTTCAAAAAAATTAGAAAAACTTCGATAAATCGATTAAAAATTAAAATAAGGCAAATATCGTACACATCAATCGAAAGGTCTTTAAAAGATCTATCTTTTCGCGCAAAGTACATTCTCATATCTTTATTCGTTCAAAAGTTATGGGCATTTGAAGGGTCTAACTTTGGACCCTTCTCCCCCCCTTTCCCTTCGTCCAAAATCAAAAAATAGGCCAGATTCGGAACGCTGATTTAATCCTCTATCACCCCTGAAATTATTTCACATTTCGCTCTCAGGGGTAAAAAGGCCGATTTTGGGTAGTGTCCTTTGCCTGATAATAATGTTCATTTTTCTTCGAACGCAATGCCTCGGCTACAACCAAGAAATATGATTATGAAATTCAGACTCCACTTCAAAAGTCATTGATGTTTGTAGCAGGCGAATCGATCTGAAATATATATTTCAGTAGAAATCCTACATAAAAAGTATTTTTAAAACATTATAAAGTATATCTACGACAGTCTGTTACAAATAAATTTCGTGTTTGTCTCGCTCGCTACATCTCCCATCTTGATTGATGACATTTCTGAAGACGAAAAATTGACGGGGGAGGAACTTATTAAATAAAACTCATCGAAATATTTTTTATGAATCACAATTGGTGTAGTCCTCAACCAAAAAATAAATAAGGCGAAGAAGATGAATCGGTCATTTTTTATAGAATAACACAATGTGAATTCGAGTATTCAATAATCCCTCCCAGCAACTTTTTATCCTGCTTCGGAGATCCTAATGTCCATTTAGCTCAATCAACAAACAGATAACCTGCAGGATATCTCTCCCCCATCCCGGAAAAAAACAACCTCCCCTTATTGCAATTGAAGTATTATTAATTTACTCGACCCTGAATCATCTACTTGCCTGGGCTGTGAAAAGGACACATATGTAACGGCCGATTGGCTGCGGGACCCCTAAATAGTCTAAATCACCGATTGCTACCCATTGAAATCATTAAATCAAGGCACATTTACCAGTTTAACATTAATTGATCCCAGCCATTACCTATGACATTGCTGTACGTAAGGTCGCCTGATGCGATCGCGTTCGGAACATTCTTAGAGTAGTAATTAAGGATGTCTGTGGCACATACGATTTGAAGCAGAGCGTTAATTTTATGATTGTTTCTTTTAGTCGTCACTTAGGAGTTGCCAGTTCACTCGAAAAAGCGTGAAGAAACTCACCCTCTCTCTCCTTCTCTCTTCTCCCCCCTCTCTCTCTTTCACTATCGTAAATTAATCAATTTAGTTAATTAAAAGAGCAAGGGTTGGGTGGAAGAGTGGGCCTGCGAGCCCAAACCCTGCCTTTGACCTTTCATTTGTTAAAATTTATTTGTTTATTTTGTTTCTAAATCTTTGTTTAAAAAAAGCGCAATAAAATCAATCAATCAATCAATCTCTCTAGAGAACTTTGGCGGAACTTTGGCGGACAATATCTCGGGAACCGTCCGTAGAATTAATCCGAAATTTTTGGTTGGATCGATCAAATCTTCATTTAAGGATAAATCTTACCGCACCATTTGTTACTTTCTGCATATTCGTTCGCGTTTTATCGACAAATGCATCTTATCCATTTAACAACCCTCGTTTTTTTTTTTTTTGAAATTTTATAAGAATCCATGTAAAAACAACATCCTCAATATAGAACTAAGGAGCGAAATGTGGTTAACCCATGTCTTGTCTTTAAAACTATAAGCAACATCCACCCGCAAACCGTCGTTTTTATGTATCATCAGCGGGGACTAAGATACCTGGCCAGGGGGCCGATCAATTATTACTTCATCGAAAACCGATCGTTAACATTGTTTATGAGGGATACTATTGGTCGAAATTTGTAAAACTTGTTTGTTGCTATATGGTAATCATCGTTAAAGTCCCGATTTTTTAAAGTCATTCATTGAGTAGCCTTTGTAAAACCGGTACTTTAACGACGGTTACCAAGAGTCCCTATATGAAGAGAGTTAAGACAAGTGAAACAATGGGCGCCGCCATTGGATGCGATTTTGCACATTTGTTTACATTCTATTCTGTGGGCCTTTGTTGTGTTTTGGTCCCCTGCAAAGATTTACAGTGCCGCTGAGTTTCTAACGATGTAATATTTCACTGCTTTTGTTGATCGACATCTATTTACGCTTTGAAAGATTCTTTTGGGATTTATAGACATTCCAGAGGTGTATCATGATTAAAATTAATACATTAATCGGAAATTAACTCTGTATCCGTCAAACACCGTTGGCAAACAACTGCAATTGTAAATAAAATTGCAAAATCGCATCCAATGGCGTAGAGCCTAAAACTCATCGACCAATCAGAAGTTGACTACCCTCTTGTCTTAACTCTCTACATATAGGAACTCTAACCATAACAACATCCAAATTTTACAATTTTCGACCAATAGCATCACTCATAGACAGTTTCAACGATCAGTTTATCGATGAAGTATAATTAAATGATCGGTTCCATAGTAAAACGCACCAAATGCAGGCAATAAATGGCAGCTTGTACTCTGAGTTTTGCACACCCTGACGAAGTGACGAGGTGTATTTTTCCTCGCTAAAACATTTGAATCAGTCGCCCATACTCATCTTCAGATAGAAATCGGGTCCAGTTACGGCACCGCTTTTGAGCGTTTTTGCGTCACGGATGGTTTTCATTAAGACCGCGAATCAAAAGCATCGATTAAATTGATATCCAGTCGAGTGCCTTGAGCGCTGCGCTGGTGAAATAAGCTCGCGGCGACATTTAATAAAAAGGCCGCGACCGGATCCTTTTGTATGTGGAGCATCGTTTCTAATTGAGACCCATCGCACTGTATCTTCTCCCTTTCTATAAGCGCGGGTTGCTCAGTGGACAGAAGCAATCAATTTTGGAGGCAACAATCAACAATATAGCTGTTGCAAACGTATGCTACTGGTGATTTATGGGTATAGATTTCAAAAATAAAAATCTCAAAAAATAACGCTGGTTGCTTTAAATACTTACAAAATCCACCCTTAAACTAATAAAACGCTTTCAATGGGTCTGTTGCAAACTTTTGCTACAGCAATATAGAGTGTTAAGTCTTAAGTAAAATTGCGTGAAAAGTCCATTGGTGGTATCAGAAAGGCATAAAATGCAGTATTAAACTCACAGGAGGCGTTTATCTGAAACCCAAGATGGCGATAAAATATCGAGCAGCCTTACACGCACCGTGAACGCATCCATGATGGCCAACGTTAACAACCTCACAGCATCGGAGGTTATGAGTTCGTTTGCCTTGTGATTGGTTGTGATCGATGTTGTGAGGTTGGCCATCTACGATTTCAGTTAAATGCCTCTTGTGAGTTTTTTATTGCATTTTATGACTTTCTGCTGCTACCACTAGACTTTCCACTTGACTCTCCATGAGAATGATCACTCTATAGCGCTGTAACAAAAGTTTGCAACAGACCCATTGCGTGATAGTAATGGCGGTATTGGGCACTAATAACGGGAGAATCCCATCTAATAATACCACAGTATACTTATCCATAATGTAGCGTCAATGGGGTTATTGCACACTTTTGCTATAAGCGATTTAATAGTCGATTATGGCGTAAAAACCTCAAAAAATAACGATGGCGGCACTAAAAACTTCCTAAACTCAATAAACGCAGTTATTTGCGGGAGCGTAATGGTGGCCGAAGGCACTAACAATGGGAGATTCCCATCTAACAATTCTGAAACTAACTCCATCAAGAAGTGACCAATAAGAGACTACTTTCATTTGACACCGGTGTCACTTGGTGTTGCGGTACCATTCATCGGATGTGGATCATCACTCTGATGACTAATTGCTCTGTGAATCATCCTTGTCAGCATAGAAAGAGTGACGAAATTAAGATATGAATCTCCCATTGTTAGTGTCTTCGGCCACCATTACGCTCGCGCAAATAACTGCGTTTATCGAGTTTAGGAGTGGATTTTGGAAGTTTTTAGTGCTGCCATCGTTATTTTTTGAGCTTTTTACGCCATAATCGACTATTCAATCGCTTATAGCAAAAGCCCCATTAGAACTTAGGAGAATGACAAATGACCCCTGGAGGCGGATCTTGCTGATTTGTTGAGTTTTGACCACCAAATCGGTCATTTCTGCCCTTTGTATACGGCACGTCTTGACATTTAACTTGAGCGTCTTGAGTATATGTAGATGCCGCGGCGGCGGGCCGCATCGCACGTCAAGCCTGTATGGCGGGTCAAGTCGGCCCCGTTAAACGGAAAAGGAGTAGATTAGGAACTTGGGGAGTCGCGGGAAGGAGAAGGCCCCTTGCGCCTTTTGTTATAGCCACGACGACTTGTAAGGCTGGAGCAGTGAGCAGTGACCGGTATCCTGTTTGTTTGTCCCGTCATCCCGTCTCCCGTCCCTTCCCGTCCCTTGACGATGTGTATACTGTACCAGGAGAGACGGCGGCGATCTAGAGACAGAGAATTAAACAATTAGATATCGCGACAAGGATAATCGAGAGAGAGAGAGAGAGAGAGGGAGAGAGAGAGAGAGAGAGAGAGAGAGAGAGAGAGAGAGAGAGAGAGAGAGAGAGAGAGAGAGAGAGAGAGAGAGAGAGATAAACTCGCAAAGAGAGGGCGGACGGGGTCGTATAAGCCGGTAAGGCCCAGTTCAGTTTGAAAGTGATATGAGGCTTGATGATTAAATAAAAAAGACAGCGATTTCTTAATGAGTTTACAATTGACGCTCCTCACTCTAGATACACTGACGACCAGCACTTTGCCTCTCCCATGATGCATTGCCCTCGCTCTGATTGGTCGGCGAGAGGCGACAGGCGACACTGCCGAGACTCAGAAGGAGGAATAGGAAGCCCCCTCCCCCTCCCCCTCCTCCCACTACTCATACCCTTCTATCTTCATTGCGGCGCGCGAGGATACAAATCTCTGGCGCGACATGGAAGTAATAATTTATATATTAACCCGCAGTAATTGGCTGTAACAGAGAAGCTCAGATTGACTCGTCTTAATTGAAGACAATCAGTGAGAGAAAGAGAGAGAGAGGAAGATATGATATGAGACATAAGAACCAGTGAGAGAAAGAGAGATAGAAAGATATGAGATGAGACACGAGACACGAGACTTGAGACACTTCTTTACGTTGATCCACCCTCTTTTTATCATTTTGTTCAGAGGGTTTCTAAATCAGTTAAATTACCAAGTTCCTTGTTTTTTTCGTCGCGGTTATGGGCTAGCGATACGCACACGGTACAAGCAGAGCAGAAGCCGATAAGACCAGCGGGCTGAATTTGAAATCATTGGATAAGGCTGGTAGACTGAGTAAATGAAAAGATACAGAGCAGAGGCATTTCTGACCAGTGTAGTGGTGCCTGCTTCCGAATTGCATAAAAACGCATCGATGAGTGGTTGGTTTGCGCAGGTTTGACTTATTGCTAGACGCAACCCCTTTATTGATGCGCTTTGATGCAATTCGAGGACAGGCAACGCTACTTGTCAGAACCTAATACTCAAAATGCCTCTGCTCTATTGATCGTTTAAAGACTTGTTTTTTGTTCAATAGCATTTGAATTTCAGTTGAGTTATTACCTTTTCGAAATTTTGAAAAATCCAGAAAATCGGATCTTTGACATTCTCTGATGTTCAGATTGCATGGAGGAAAACCTATATCTACCTAACCTATAAAAAATGATCTTTCATTGAAAACAAGGTTTTCTTAATATCTTTAATGGCTCAAACTTATGGCCAAACTTCCGTTTTAATTAGACTTCCTAACCCCCCCCCCACTCAGAGAGCTAAAAGAAAAACTGGCTATGTTCAAACCCCCCACGGATAGCTTTACCATCCTTGAAAAAATGAACAAAATTTATTCTCAGCCCACTCCTTAAGGGAGATTAAAAAACCTATTTTTTCCCAGATCCTGCTGGTACACTCTGAGAGAATTCTATTTTTAATCCAAGGTGTTTTTCGTTTGCGTCAAAGAAACTGCACAGTGAAATATTGACTGAGGGGAAATTCCTTTAACCCAAGGAAAATGTCTGCTGCTGCAAGTAAAAGATTCTTAATGTTGTAAAAGTGGTTTTCCTTCAAGCAATCAAACTGTACATCGCGCAAGGAAAACGATCACAAGTGAACGCGTTTCCTTGTTTTAAAGAAGTGATTTCTCTCAGTGTATGTATAATATACGCAATTTAATAGCTGCTTATGGTACAATCCAAAGATTTGAAGATTGGAATAATCCATCATTCAAATCAAGCGAAAAGATAAATATTCCCACGCCGATGTACTTGTTTTTGCCTGCATCATTAATTGAAGGCGTTTAACGAGACATTACAACGGAACCATTCATTTTATTCCATTGTTCTTTTATATGTTTCATATGATTTCAAAACAATGAGAAACAGATTAAATAGAGCGAGTGAGTTCGGGATTGGTACCAAGAGCTCGTTTCAGAAGTGTAGGCGCACCAAAACCATAATCTTTGGCGCTTTTTCAGCTTTTATTCCTTCAAATCAATACCGAATTTGCCCCTGACTTTAATCTTTTGTGTTTAAAGTGTTTCTCATTGAAAAGTGAACACTCAATTTAATTTTCATTCATTTTTATCAAGTAATATCAGAAATGATGTTGACGAATTCCAAAGATTATCGGTCTAGGAGCGCCTACACTTCTGAAACTACCTCTAAAGGAATGAGCATTCCTCTTAATGGCTTGTCTGTCCAGACACACATACAACCGATGAAAAAGTTTCAAACCTTTAGTCATTTTCTTTTCCTTCCACGAAGACCTCAAACTCTGAACACCGCAGCCATACCGTGGACGTCGAAAACATTATCAATTATTTAAACTGAATAATTAGACACTGGTGGATCTCGATTAACACGGAAGCAGGGTAAGTGGGCGGGAGGTGATGTGGGGAGGGGGGAATTGACGTGGGGAGTGCGGGGGGGGGGGGGTTGACGCGGTGCAGAGCTCTGGCAGGTGCGCTCGCTGACTGCCTCGCCACAGTGGATCAAATTGTGGAATTTTATGGACATTGTTTGATTAACAAAAATCATGATTGATTACAAAAACTCAATAACTAACTTTAAAAAAAAAAAAAAAAAAAAATTGAGTTTCATCATTAATTTCACAGCTTAGTAACCCTTTCGTGGGGGTAGTGGTTGGGGTTGATACTGCTATTGATTTTTAAACATTGGTTCATACCATTTTAGAATCATACCTACTATACTAATTTATGAACGTATTTTAATGGTAAGTATAGTTGATCCGATAAGGATCCCCCCTACACGGAGAAAAATTTCTGGTTGAAATTACGGATTAACGTAACTAATTAATAGTATTAATATTATAGTATTATATATTAGTATTAATAATGGGGTAAAAAGAAATTCCTTTTAAAATAATAAGAATGGAGCTGTTGCAAACTTTTGCTACAGGCTTATTAATAGTTGAATATGGGGTAATACCCTGTAAAAATAACGATTAGCGCACTAAAAAATCACGAAATCCACTCCTAAACTCACAAAATGCTTTTAAACGCGAGACCGTAATGGCGGCCGGGGCCGCGGTTTGCATTGGGTTTCCCTATCTTCAATCAGCGCCATCTACTGGAGGTAGTCTCGCAACACCACACAAGAAGAAGAAGAAGCACACAATTGCCATAAGAAAACCGCGGCCTCGGCCGCCATTACGGTCTCGCGTTTAAAAACATTTTTTGAGTTTAGGAGTGGATTTCGTGATTTTTTAGTGCGCTAATCGTTATTTTTACAGGGTATTACCCCATAATCAACTATTAATAAGCCTGTAGCAAAAGTTTGCAACAGCTCCATTCTTATTGATCCAACGATCCTTTCTTGTGATTCTTCTGAATCGCATCAGAACACGTTCAATTGGACCAATGATTATTCTCGTTGAATCAATAAGAATTCTTATTATTATACTAAAAGGAATTTCTTTTTATCCCAATTTCTTAATACGATCTATAATTTCAATCAGAAATTTTTCTCCGCGTAAAAGCCTCAAAAGTTGCCTTTTTCAACAGAAAATAGCCCTAAATTGCATCTACGTCGCTTCAAAATTCAAATTTCATGGGCGTCTCCCCTACCCGGAAAAATTGTGTGGGTCCGCCACTAACCCTAGCCACTGCATTATAATTTCAGGAAATAAAGATTAAATTCGGTAAGTGGCAAAGGGTTATAATGAATCAGATTACATGAAAATATCAACTTTATGTGAAAACATTCTGTCGAGGCAAAAAAAAAAAAAAAAAAACCTCATGACCGGAAAAACCCATATTTCGGTCAACTGTGCGCGATAGCGCGGCAAGGGACAGCATCGTGTCATCTTCTACATTTCGGGGGTATCACGATGGGGTGAAGGGGGTGAAGGGGAATTGGGGGAGGGGGTGGGGGGTGGCGTTGTGACTGATAATTGCTGAAGGGCACGAAAACATAATCCATTTTCATAATTATCGACTAAGGAGCAGTTTCGTACCGTATACGGTTATACAGCGCTGATGAGCGAACAAGTGACATTTCACAATCCCCCCACCCTCTTCCCTCTCTTCAAGCGAAGGCGACTTTCCTCCATCGCACTGTAGTGATATAACCATTAAATTTTTAATCCCCCTAATTTTTTTTTCTTCATCCTTTCTTTAATCACAATATGAAGGGAAGGGATACGAATATGATATCAGACTGCTCCTTAAATTTTGGCTGAAGTAGGCCTCCTGCAATGCTTAAATTCGTCGAAATAAGTATTGTGGGTAGCCTATTTCCTGCAGGAGTCGTCTTACATTATTTTTGTCAGCGGCTGTGCTTGCAGCATATAAAATAAAATTTAAAAAAACAAAGCTCAGATTCACTCATGTGATAATTCATGTATTTACCTTATCTAGTCAGTACCAAGGTTTGCTTTAAACAATTATTACATCCTATGTTGGACCAAACAAGTAAAATATAAATGACAAAATTAAAAAAAAAAAAAAACAAAAAAACAAACAAAAAACCATTTAACCAGGAAAATTTCCGATTGACAACATTAAATTTATGGTCATCATATAATTTTCTAAAAATTATTCACCAGTTCCAGCTTAACACGAAAAACTAAACAAAACAAAAGTAAATACCTCAATAAAAATTAATGAATTGTTTTTATAGCAGTTATCTAGTATGGAGATTCATTCAAGTAATACTAAAATCTATAGTTTTAAAAAAAATGATTAAAAACCCAATCAGATGAATTTCAGAATTACTGCGGCATGTATAACTGTTTTCTTCAAATTTGTAATTATTGTACTATGCTTGAAAAAACAAGTATCCTGGTCAAAATTTTGACTCTTTTAAAACTTGACAGCCTTGAAACAATTTTGCAGATTTGTAGTGTTTCGGAGCAAAGCAAGATGGCATTTGACGTATGACGTATATACATCTTGAAAATTGAGAACTCTTTTGAAAACAACAGATTACTTATAAAAGGTAACATTTTCGATCAAGGGACATTCTTTTCCAGTTCACAATTCTCTCAGCTTCAAAATCCCTTTTTTCAACCATATGTGCGTCGCTGTAGTCATTAATACCGCTACCACTTAATTATGACCTTGCCAGAACTGTAATTAGGGTATCAAAAATTCACAACTTTTATTCTTCCTCCCACGCCCCCTCAGCGATATTTCTTTATTCTATTCCCGGTAATGATAATGGGCGACTACCCTAGTTTTTTTATAATTTGTGTGGGTTATAAATGTCGGTAAGTCATAGCAATGATGGTGTGAGTTTAGCTTTCTAGTTTAGTTTGGTAAGAGAAATTAAACCTGTTCTGTGAAACACAGTCGCTCTATGAACAAAACTGCAATAAATTTGAAGTTTGTATACTTAATCGGCTGACAATATGCTCTGTGAGATGCAGTGGTGAAATGAAAATGATTAGAAGGGGGAGAGGGGGTGTTGAACGACCCATTTTTTGTGTTATTTTAGGATCAAATTTCAGTCAATTTGGACCAATATAACTCAAAAGTTAATTTTGGGAGTTATTAGCTCGAAAAATTTAGCTGCAATAAATTTTTGTTTCTTGGAAAAACTTATAAACATTTCAAATAATTCTGGGCATATAATATAGGTTAACCAATAAAATTATAAAAAAGCTTATACTGGAAAGGGAGATGAAATGCAAGAGTAAGGAAGACAAATAAGAAGAAAGTGTGAACAACTAATTATTTATGTTGATGAAATATATTGGTTTAATTGCAACTGATATTACATCAAATCGAATATACTTAAAGGCGTGAAAGTAGAAGCATTTTTCAGGGTGGACAGAATTCAATACTCGATGTTTACAGGGCAGCTTTAAACTGCCAACACTCAATTCACGAAAACACCTCGTGATTCCCGATTTATTCAATGTTTTGAGCTGTTTTGTGGAGATACTGTATTAACATGGATCGATTAACCCATTTACAGTGTCGGCGCGTGCAATCAAGCAACGTCACATTTCGTCTATTTAAATCCATGTAATTTATCGATTTGAGGGAATGCACAGTGCATCCCCAAAAATTCGACCTTTTTAATGACCTTAAATGGTCTAAATACAACGTTGCCGGAATTCAAGCGCCGCCACTGCCTTTTTACTACTAGAGGTTACTTCCATAGATCACCCGATCGTTCTCAAATGTGCTGATTATGCATATGCCGTGAATTGAAGGCGCTGCAAGCCTTGCACGTTTTCACTTTTTAGCCCCCCCCCCCTCCCACTTTTTTGGTCAAGCTACGCCTATGCTGCAAGGAATAATTATGTTTGTAATTAATCATTTCTAGTTACTGGACTTGGTCATGCATTAGAATGAAAAATCTCGTGTGGCAATATGAAAGTTTTTAAGCTTTTTACGCAAATAGTGGATTTCCGCCAAAAACATCTTTTTTACATAAAACGACTGAATTTTGAGCTCGATATTCACGAAAATATTCTTACAGAACCAAAGCCTGGTAATGAATAAAATAAAGCTTAAGCTTTCGTGTTATCGTCCGAAAGTCGATTAAACCGCTCTCGACGAGGAACCATTTGAGAATATTTTTAATGTAGTTGAAACAGTCAAATGTATATATGTGAGTAATTAAATAACTGGTCATAGCCCTGTGAATATCATGTCAGTTTGTTTTAATCGGGTTGATAACCGCAGCAGGTAGCGGTTAGGGGTGGGGTTAATGGATGATGAATGCTGAGAAGAGGTCAAAGGAGACGAAACGAGCGAAAGGTAAGGGCCATGAGGTTAGGTTGAGTTTCAGGGTAGCAAAGTGGGCAGAGTTGGTCAATTTGATGACTAAAAATGAGATAGTTAGGTAATGTAGTCCTCATTTAGAAAAAAATTTAGTTAGTGAAGCGGAGAGTGGAATGAATCCTAATACACATGTTTTTCAAAAAATCATTTTAAATTCAATACAGTGTTTATTAGGAGAACATACTATCGGGAGATCAGATCAATATGGCATGACCTTTAACAAGAGCGAATACAGAGAGTGGGAGAAGGGGGTTGTAAGGGGCACGTGAGACGCAGTTGACCCTCAAAGTCCCTCAACAAAGTAAAAATAAGAGGGGAAATAAGGAAAGCGAACTGCCAAAGTGTCAAAACCAGGACAAAAACTAAACTTTCAATTCCTTCTTTTGTTGATTTTGCCCCCTTTAGTTTTTTTTCTGGAAACCCCCCTTATCTTCGGTCAATGTTTCAACGCAATGTTTCATTCCTATTTTACTGTCCCAAGGGACCTCTCCCACCCGTCATACCTGTAGCCAGGATCATAGCCGTAGCCAGAATACTGTCTTTCTCTCTCTTGGCGATCATTTGACTGCACGTGTTAGAAAAGGACAGAAACAGGGGCTGAAATCACGTGACAGCCCCTATATCCATCCTTTTCTAACACAAGTTAAAATGGGCTAAGAGAGAGAAAGACAATATCCTGCTACGGCTATGGCCAGGATATTGCCTGCTTTCTCTCATTTAACCCACGGAAAAAAAAGATTAGTGAAAATAACCATACGGATACCTGATTTTGGCACCTGCTAGATGTTATAGTAAACTTGACCAGAAGTGTGGTACATATACCGATACTTTGAGTAAATTCGACATGCAATCAGGTAACATCACCTAGTTTTTAGTCAAGACATAGTATACTTCTGGTTAACATTACCATAACATCTAGCAGGTTCCAAAATCAGGTATTCGTATGGTTATTTTCACCGTAGTTTTTTTCCGTGCCCATTTCAATGTATGCATGGAAAATATGGTTAAATTAGAAAAGAATGGTTTTATGGGCTGTCACATGATTTCAGCGCCCGTTTCTATCCTTTCCGAATAAAGTCAGTCACACGGGCTAAGAGAGAGAGAGAGAGAGAGAGAGAGAGGAGAGAGAGAGAGAGAGAGAGAGGAGGGGAGAGAGAGAAGAGGAGAGAGAGAGAGGAGAAAAGGGGAGAGAGAGAGAGGGAGGGAGAGAGAGAGAGAGAGAGGGGAGAGAGAGGAGAGAGAGAGAGAGGAGAGAGAGGGGGGAGGGGAGAGAGAGGGGGGAGGGGAGAGAGAGGAGGAGAGAGAGAGAGAGATAGAGAGAGAGAGAAAGACAGATTCCTGGCTACGCCTACGCCACCTGTACTTGAATCGCATAACTTGGATAAAATCATTTGTTGAATATGGTTTACGTGTCCGCTAGAAACGATGATTTTAGGTATGGTCTACTTTGGCCACCAAAGCTATGGTTTCAACTGTGCGCAGGATCAGGATCAGATCAGGCAATCAGGCACCAGTCATCGAGGGCAAAATCAGGCACGGAGGAGAGCACCAAACAGATCCCAGTCAATCTGCGCAGTCCGCTCCTTCAAGTTCTCTGATCAGCTCCGACTGATTTAGACTAGGTTATTAATTATATTCTCAAGATTACCACCGTGTTTGCCGCTTCTGGCGCATGTACATTCAAACTGCCTGGAAAATGAGCATTGGCGGTCCCAAGAATGTATCCTTCTCTCTCTTTACCGCTTTGAACGAGTGTGTTAGAAAAGGACGGATAAGGGGTAGTCGCGTGATCTTCGTCCCATCCTGTTTCCTTTACTATCAAATGCGTTCAAATAGGCAACGAGACAGAGAGTGAGAGAGAGAGAGAGAGAGAGGGAGAGAGAGAGAGAGAGAGAGAGAGAGAGAGAGAATGCACGATAAGTCAGGCACTGTCCTTTTTAATCAACGATGAATCACGGTCATGTGTGGCTTGAACCGCAAGTTGCGTCAACTCAGAGTGAAGGCGCTTTATTGTCGTAACGCTGCAAGCACTATCACTATTCCGCTGCATGGTTTGTTTCAAAATTGCTGCATGGTCATGTACTAAATCTTACTGTGTAACTTTCAACTATAGTAATAACTTTTCAGTTCGGTAATTTGCGATAAATTTTAAAATAGAATTTCAGTTCGTAGACTTTCAAATGTAGACCTATTTTTTGTGGATGCTCCACTATCGTGACTTCATATTAAAAACAGCAAACAATAAGAGGTATAGGATCAATGTTTTCAATTTTCATCCATTTAAATCAAAATAAAATTTGTCTGAGACTTTGACGTTTTGATTTCAAAGATTTTTTCAAAGGAAATTCGAGAGTGACTTTTATTCTCATTCAATTCCACCGCACAATATATCGTCGTCCATCTGACGCATAGGCGTAAGTCAATTTTTGCAACTTTTCAGTAGAGCGAAAACAAAATTAGCAAAATTCATCAGCTTATGGATTCAGTTCTATCAAAGGTAGAAAAACTTTATTGGTACACAAATGTTCATCAAAGCCTCTAAATTGAGAATATTTTGTCAAAATTCCAAAATCTTGAAAAATAAAGGTTATGCGGGTATTTATTTGAGCAAAAATGACTTACGCCAGATTGTCTGATTGACCGCGTTGAGATACGCCGAGATACGCCGCGGCGTATCTCCTTGATTTACACGCCTATAGTCTGAATGAATCTCCCTCGAGTGAATGAATCTCTCTCCTCCCGTTAAGCGGTAAACCCATTACTTATTATTTAACACGCCACCACAGGTTTTTGGTATTACACCCACATATTTTGAGACGATTTTAGCGCAGTCAAGCAATGACATCATAACAGTGATATTATCGCTATCGATACTGTCAAATCTTTTGTTATTCAAGAGTTTGCTTTTTATTATTTCAATTTTTAGTTCAAAATCAGGAATGAGAAGAGTTTTGTAGAAAAGTAATCAACTTAATTGAATAATTAATATGATTGCTTCTTAAAGAATATAGGTGACTATTTATTTTTTAGAAATCAGTCTATCGACTAGTTTGATGCCTTTCTCCACCAGTTCTTATCCTGAGCTAGTTCTTCCATTTTTAAATATTTCTCACAACCTACATCTTGAATTATATTCATTGTTTTGTACTCTCTATTCTCTGTTACCCATTTTAAAAAAAATCTTACCTTATAGAACGAGAAAAAGGGCAAAATCTATTTGGAAGAGTAATTAATCACAAAGTTGATAAACCTATAAACAGTGGACGGTTCTACAACGGCTCGGTGAATTTGTCAGGTCAAGAAACAAATGATTGAGCGGCGAAATTTGGTCTTTCGGCCCTAAAAACGCGCGACAAACAGTAACACAAAGAAAGGAGAAAAAATAAAGGTGGAAGTGCGGGTGAAGTCGGCGTCATCATGCAGATTCTCCATTAGAAGTATAGGCGAAACACCGCGCTGTGGGACTTACGCCTATACGTCTGACTGACTCTCTGGCTTTATTGACATACGCCTGTACGTTTTTCCGTTATAACTTGAAAACTATTGAGAATTTGACATTTCTGACTTCACAGATCGAAAGAGCGTCAAATTTTACATAGGAATCAATGAAAAAGTCAATTTGTCAAAAATCCGACTTACGCCTATGCGTCAGATGGACGACGATATGAGGAATTGCATTTTTAATTCCAAAGACAAACGGTTGAGCTTCGACTCCACTTCTGATGAGCTCCAAATAATATTTTCGTCAACCCATATGAAATCATCGATGGATTTTAAACCTTAATTACAGGCAGCCCTGTTGCTATGATTTCACTAATGATAGGAAGATCAAAGTTTTGACAACTTTCATTAGTCATGTGATTCTCTGCATCTGATTATTACGTTCCAAAACCCCACCGACTCGAGCCAACTTCTGATTGGTTCGTTTACAAGGATGCGCATTGCTCAGAGTCTCTACATACACTCAATTTAAGAACGATGATGCGAGAGCTTGAAAGTCGAAAGCAGGGATATTCACACATCACACATCATACATGACCATTGTTGTCATATCGTACAGAAGAATCTTCACCTTTTTTTTTTTTTTTTTTATTATTATTTGCACATGTTTACACGGGCTACATATTGACACTAATGCTTACACACTATCTTACAATTTTTTTCCTATAATAATTTGAACTATTGCATACTGCTTTCGGCAGTTAATTTCTATTTGACTAGGTCCTAAATATTTACATCATATAGTACATTTATTTGGTATGAGATTAAAGGTCTCATCCTTTAAGAAAGCGACCTGAAGCCAATTCAAACGTCTTCCTTCCTTTGAGTCTTCTAGTCATTGTTTCATTGTCAAGCAAGTCATCAAATAGTGTATTAGGATGCATTTCAAGGGCCATTTCATGATTGCCCGCCATTTTCATGATAACTTGCTTGACAGTATCTATCTCCAGGTCCCTATGTATATCAGCGTTTCTAGTATACCTAGGGGCATCTGTTATGATTCTTAGTACTTTATTTTGGAACGTTTGAATTGGCCTCAGGTTGCTTTCAGCTGTGCACCCCCAGAGCTGGCATCCGTAGCTCCATACTGGCTGTAGTATTGCTTTGTATAATAGTATTTTATTACTTAAGGAAAGTTTGGACTTCCTGCCAAGGAGCCAATACATTTTATGCAATTTTAGATTTAATTCTTTTCTTTTCTTTTTTACGTGCTCTTTCTATTTCAGTTTACAGTCCAGAGTCATGCCGAGGTATTTGGCTGTACTCGAGTAGGGTACCGCCACACCTTCCAGGAAGATGGGCTCACGGCCGTCTTTCTTATAAGTAAACACAGTGTGGATAGATTTGAGGGCATTGAATCTTATCCTCCATTTTTTTCTCCATTTCGACAAATCGTCTAATTCTCGCTGGAGTTTAGTGCAGAAAAATCTTCACGTGATCCGTTTAAATCAATATTGAATTTGACAATTTTCAACACAATCTATCAACCTTTATTACGCAGCCTTGCCGATTTGGACTGGAAAACCATCCAATTTAACGTTGATTTAAATAGAAGACGTTGAAGATTTTTTCACACAATCTGCCATTCAATTCACGTCAATTATTATACTTATGAACGCGGGCCCTCCTCTAGCATAGCCATAACCAGAAATTCGTATTTCTTTCTCTTTGCCCATTTGAACGCATGTGTTAGAAAAGGACGGAGAGAGACTACTTCAGCCCCTGTTTCTGTCCTTTTCTAACACATGCGTTTAAATGGGCAAAGAGAAAGAAAGACAATATCCTGGCTACAGCTATGTCCTCCAAGAGTAAGTGCAAAGGATTCTTCAATAAATTAATTTGAGAGCAACATCCTACGTATTCTAACCTAAGGAGGGGGATCCGTTTTTTGTTGTCCCCCATCCCACCCACAACTTGAAACAGTCCTTCCTCGCCTGTCCATAAGTCTCCGTTTTTTATCTGTCATCGTGCTGGTTAAATCTATACGCAGACGTTATAAATATATATACGTGGCACCAAATCAGCATTGCTCCGAACGGTACAGATAGAGATCGGAAGGAAAGAAAAGATTACAGGTGGTCATTATGACCGCCTAACAACGTTGTCAGGTGTCGGGTGGAAATGATCCATTAAGACAGTTTCCGCAAAGCGTGCGGGTGTTGGGTAAACCATCTGTTTTTCATGACCGTTCCATATACATCTTTTGGGCAGTGAGGTGACAATGCGGAAACGAAAAATGTCATCTCATATCTTCCCTCAAAACGGGTTGAATAGTGCAAAACAACGATTTTCCACAAAGTGCATCGATTCGGAAAGATTAGAAAAGTCCATTGAACGTTGTGTGCTTTAAAATGACCAATTATCGACACTACCATGGAAATCAGAGCTCCAGGATTGCGCATTAATCATACAATTTAACTTAACTCGGTCCTCAACTTGCACATTTTTCTCTGATTCAGAATTTTTGAAGGAAAATAAGATGCTAATTCTATGTTTCAAAATAAAAAAAAAAAATTAAATTAAATGGACCAAACGGGTGAAGCAAATCATTCTGATACTATATGTATGTTAGAAAGAAGAACCCTTCGTTCATCTATTTTTAATTAATGACTATGCGTTTATAGCCGCTTCGCAGCTAACTCAGAGGCTTTTTTTTTGTTAAACACATGTTCTTAAAACATACTGGTGGGCAGTCTCGTCTAGTAAAGGCTTGGGTCAAGCCCCCCTGAATCTTATTCTCAATTTTTATGTTTTTTCAAATGTTTCATGCCGTTATAGCCGATTGAATTAAGATTTCAACATAGTGCAAAAAGGATTAATGGGGCAGTTGCAAAGGTCTGAAATTGTAGGTGTTTTTATAAAGAAAATGATAGTACCTGATGAGCTGAGAAAAATGATGCCTTTGGTTTTTTCCTAAGTGTCCCGGTTTTGGAGATACACACGTGTAAAGTTGTAAAAAATCGTGTGCGTAGTGACGTCACTACGCAGAATTCCCATTTAAAACAATGCATTTTGGGCCAAAATCTCATCTCCGGAACAATGGGACTTAATTTAGAAACCAAGGCCATCTTTGTTCTCAGCTCATCAAGTATACTTTCATTTCTTTCATAAACAACATAACATTTTAGACCCTTACAACTGTCCCATTAACAAAGTATGAAGATTCATAAGCGCAGCCAAAACATTTTCAGCTGGGTGATTTCACCCCCGTTGAGAATCACTTGTTAAAATCAAGTTACTATCACACGCAAATGTGTAGGCAGTCCAAAACTCTGTCAAACGCTATAGTAATCAAAGCAACCCTCTTCGCAATGCGTGCATTCTTAACTGTAACAACTTTTGCGTTGGTTAGTACACCTGGTTGGTGAACTCTAATTGAGAGGTGATTTTTTTTCACGTATATTTGGCAACTATGTCGAGGGTCGCGCGACGACGGACGATAGGTCAACCCACAGGCCACGGCGGAGTAATTACTACTGTCACGCCGCCTCCTTCTACGGACAGCCACGGCGCGCGGCGGCCGCGGCCGGCCGTCCGGGGCTGTACACTCCCGACTCAAAGCCCCGAGTCAATCCAGCGAAGGCAGAGCGCGGGGGCTTTAAAACACCGATGAGGACTTCATTAGGCCAAAACTCAACATTAAGAATCAACATTCGGTAACTAACTGTTCTTCAAATTACAATGCGCCAAGCGTCATGAAACTTTGCGTTGTGCGCGCTTCAGATGGTCCATCGGAGGACTTACTTTTTTATGAGTTTGAGGAAGAAAATAAATGTGACTAACGTTTTTGTGATCGATTTAGCTTCCATTTATTTACTGGGGTCCACGCAAGGATATTTAGGTGTTGTCACGGAGTCAGCTACCTAACACAATGTATTTTCCCAGGGGTGTCATGGTGAGGGGGGGGGGGCAATGGGTCTGGTGCAAACTTTTGCTACAACGATTAAGAGTGTTTAATCTAATGTAACATCGCCTGAAAAGTCCCTTGGTGGCATCAGAAAGTCATAAAATGCACTAATAAACTGACAAGTGGCGTTTAATGAAATCCAATGTGGCTGATAAATATCAAGCAATTTGTATGCGTGCACCACGAACATCCAAGGATGGTCAACTTTGACAACCTCACTGGAGGTAGAGGTTATGTATTTGTTTACGTTGTGATTGGTCGTGATGATATTGTGAGGTTGGCTATATCCTTGGATGTTCGTGGTGCATGCATACAAATTGCTCGATATTTCTCCCCCATCTTGGATTTCATTAAACGCCTCGTGTGAGTTTTATTATTACATTTTATGAATTTCTGATGCTACCAATGGACTTTTCAGGCGATTTTTCATTAGATTATTCTCTCTTAATCGCTGTAGCAAAAGTTTGCAACCGACCCATTGCTTCCTTCTCCAAATTTTGACTTAGAGTCAAGAAGCATACAAAAAAATACCAACTTTAGCGAGTATAATGGTTAAAAAAGTTGAGAATTTCAGGAATAACGGATGTGTACAATATAGGTATATTTTCCAAAATGTGCCTGGATTGTATGTATAAGGTTATCTGGGGCCTCGAGACTAAAACATTCTTCAGGGATCGAACTCAGAAGAAGAAGAAAAAAGGTTATCAGCTTTTAGTCCCCCTTTTTTCGAGCAAGACCCGAAATGACGTCCCTATTAACCGCTCATTGACATTCAGACACGTGATAATGAGATTCTGGATTTTCCTTTCTCTCTCTTCGGTCATTTAAAAGTATGTGTTATAGAAGAGGAAAGAATCTACTCGAGTTTCACTATAAGACTTTCAACGAACGGAATGCTTCTTCATCAATGATGTCTTTCGGAAAATCGCATGGATTACTTCGAGCAACTCTTCCTACTCTCATGTCACGGGGTTGCATACCCGACTGATTGCAGGAATTTTTTCGAGGCCGCAAGCACTAGACCTGAGAATGAGTCGACAATCATGTCAAGACGTAACGTGGCGTGGCGTGGAAGTCAATTTATATAGATTCCCTCTCATCTGAACCTTGGCAAAAGGAACGATAACGATTATGGATCATTTCATTTTTTATTTATTCAATAAAACCCCATCAGGATTTATTGATTCGTTTCAGGAATAAAGTTTTAATTTTTCGAGGTATATAACTGCCATAGAATAATCGAAAAAGCAAGAGGTTGTATTGGACTTGACCGAACTAACGTGGAGAAATGTATTTTTGACGCAACTAACGAGGAGTCAGAATTGAACAAATGAGAGCTATGGAAATCGATTACACGATTACCGAGTAATCGTAATCGTCGTTTTGTCGAAGGGTAACTTTAAGGTAATCAAGCGTTGATTATTTACAAGTCAACCATCATTTCAGTTGCGGAAGAATTATATAGATCTAATCGAAATGACTCTAAATTTTATTTTAAATCTGTGAAGACTGCATATTTTTTATCACCATTCAAAGGTTTGACGGTTACCGATTACCAAGTAATCGTGTAATCGATGACTCTCTTATTTGCCCAACTTTGCGTTGAGCAATGTGTTTTGACGCCACGAATGTGAAATATCGTGTTTGTAAAATAATTGCATTCCACTCAATTTGCAAAGTGTCCGTCATGTGTGTTTTTACGTTTTTATCGGATTCTGAATATAATCTTAAAAAACAAACCCCATCCCCCCCCCAAAAAAAAAAAAAAAAAAAAAAAAACATTTTTTGTATTCATCTGTTTTCAAATGCAAACTAACCATTTGGCCCTAGTTTTGATCAAATCGCCAATGTTGCCATTTTTCAGATAATATTCCAATTTTTTCCCATTTAAGTTATTAATTTGAAAATTGTTACTTTGTAGAAAAATCTGACAACATTGCTCATCGACTCGCTACCACATTATACTTTCTATCAGATTTCAGTCGCGCAATGTGAGAAATTCGCTATCTCCCTCATTTTTCTCTTTAAAATATGAACCGTTCGACAAGGATAGGTGACGGAATAAAATCCGCGCCTTCTATCCTTTTTCAACTCGTATAGCTCAAAGGGAGAATGAGTGGGAAAGAAGATATCTATAGGGTGCACGTCTGCTCTGACACCAAAAAATTTGCATTTAATCCAGTGATTCACATCGTTTTGTTTTAGGAAAAAACTCGAGACTGAAAATAAAGGCCGCGCAACAGGCAAACCAGCCACTATTTCGGATGGTATCGCTTTTCTGTGCTGAATAAAGTCACTGGTAAATCCAAAGCTCCGCACATTCGCATTGTCAGTCGATATGAATCAATAGTCTGAGCGTATTTCAATAGATGCATTTAGTCTACTTTTCGTTTCAACTGTTCGTCGTTGGATGTGAAACGGATTCAGATAGCATTTGATATAAAAAAAAAAAAAAAAAAAAAAAAAAAAAAAAAATCATTCAAATTGGTCCATGCTTTTGTCTTCACAATGAGTTCTCTCGTGAAGAACCCCCTCCACCCACTTCCTCCATATATATATACCATATTTACTCCATCTTCTTATCATTTTTGTCTAAGTTTAGCTCGGAAATTTTCACCTCGGGTCAGCCGAACAGGAGAATGATAAGGAGGGTGTCTCGCCGTAGCGTTTGCGTCGATGCTGAAGTTTCTATTTCGAAATGTGCAAGACTGCATTCATTTGTCGTATTTTGGATTCATATTGAAGATACCCACTGCGCTTACAACAGTGGCGGATCAAGAATTGCGATACATCGATAAACGCTCTCCATATAAACCTATGAAACAGAATATATCGATCCCTCAGCGGTTGAATTTGCTAATAATCGATACTTTGCATAGGTTATAGGATGGGAGAAAAACCGTGTTTGCTCGACCAGTGATGGTCCAGTTGTATATACCTTATATGAACAAAGTTGACTCTTAGTGGATGCTTGAGTTTGATGTAAAATGCTTCGAAAATTACAATGAGCGCAATTTCATTTGCGACCTGTTCAGCAACAACCTACACGGAAAAAAAGATTAGTGAAAATAACAATACGGATACCTGATTTTGGCACCTGCTAGATGTTATGGTAAACTTGACCAGAAGTATGGTACATTCACCGATACTTTGAGAAAATTCGACGTGCAATCAGGTAACATCACCTAGTACCTAGTCAAAACATAGTATACTTCTGGTTAACATTACCATAACATCTAGCAGGTGCCAAAATCAGGTATCCGTATGGTTATTTTCACCGTAGTTTTTTTCCGTGTAGATATACCCGTTTGAAAATGGGTTGTTGTGACGTATTTTGAAAATTTACGCTCATTTTTATCTGTTTCTTTGCACCACACATTCAGTGCATTTTCGTTATCTAATATTGCTCGCAAAATATTTTTTTTAATTACCTTTAGATTGTTTCACTTGTAGTATACACTAATTTATTCATACATTTATTATAATTTTTTTTCTTTCGGTGAATCAATTCTGCGTTTCGTGAACCGTCCGTTCCGAGATGTAAACATCACTGTTCAACGTTTAAAAATAACTCTACCTTCACTTGTGCGATCCAATAATGCTTCGAGTATAAAACGTTCCTTGCCCGTGTTATACATTCAATTGCGAGCGGATGGCACAGTTGGTGGTTTCGGTCAGAGCAAAAAACCGTGCACATCGGTGAAGACGCGGGGTGATGCGGGGGGGGGGGGGGGTCAGGAACAAAAAAACGGAGCCAATGAGCTGAGCTGATTGTGAGCTCTGAGTTGAGTTGAGGCGAGTTCTTAAAAGGTGAGACATTAAAGTGCTAAGTCAGATGTGTATACGTATAGCGTATACCATACTACTACTATACATGTAGAGGTATCACCTCACCGAGGTATGATTGGTGAGAGTCACGGCTCGGAATTAATTAAACGCTTCAAAAGTGGAAGTGGAGATCGTCTTAATTAATTCTCATCACGATCCGCCCCCACTGCCGCCTCATCCCCCTCTCTCTCTCTGTCCCACCCACAGTGTGTGTAAGAGACAGAGAAAGAAAGAAAGAGAGAGAGAGAGAGAGAGAGAGAGAGAGAGAGAGAGAGAGAAAGAGAGAGAGAGAGAGAGAGAGAGAGAGAGAGAGAGAGAGAGAGAGAGAGAGAGAGAGAGAAGTATCCCAATCAAACTGTTATTCATATAGGAGATACCTCTGTCTCTCCTCGATGGTACTTTTTATATGTGTGTATATGGTGATATGGTCGCAGCATAGCGGCGCGTACTGACGATTAATGCTCAAGATAATATTTCACATGGTCCTGTTGTTGCTGTTGTTGTTTTGGGTGTGGACCCCCCGGGCCCCGCGGCCACCTCTCCACCACCCGCGCTGCCCCGCGGACCAAACTGATTGTTTTCGTGTCACGTTTTGTGTCATTGTGAGCTTACAAAAGTTCTCTTTCGCTTCTTTCTTTCTTTTTCTCTTTCGGCTCTCCTTCTTCCTCGTTCTATATGAGTCTCTTGAGGTTGAAAAATGTAGATCGATTCAATCGAAACGATTCGATTCGCAGAAATAATGATTCATTAGGAACCATCGGCGGCATTTTAAAGTTCGATTTATCGATTTTGTTATGTAATGTTTTAAAACTGAAACTTAGATCAAAATGGGGCTCATGCAAAATTTGTCTATATAAGCAAATAAATAGTATAATTTGATGTGAAAACCAGCGAAAATTACAAAAACACGCTAAGGAAGTCTATAATTCTGTGATAAACTCACACAACTGCTATAACGGCAAGTTCGTAATGGCGGTTCAACGCAGGTATCATGGGAGATTCCTGCCAATTATGTCACTTTCTCTACGGAAACACAGAGATACGTCTCAATTTAGATAGGAATCTCCCATGATACTTGCGTCTCTCCGCCATTAAGCTCGATTCTGAGAGTGAATTTCGTGATTTTTAAGTGTGCTCATCGTCTTTTTTGAGCGTTTTTATGCAAGAATCTACACTCTTCAATCCCCTGTAGCAAAATAGTCCAGTCGCCGCGTCGTTCAAAGGGGGGGTTTCGGGAAAAAATTCGGAGAAAGCTGGAATAGGGCTTAAACGACTCTACTAGGTGTCAGTAGTCACGGACTAATTTTGCACCAAAATCCAGTGGCGGCTTTGGCCGCCATCTTGAAAATAAGGCCTAAAAATCGCTGTTTTTCCGATTTTCGGCGAATATCTCATAAAGTACCACTTTTTGGGGTAATATACCTCTATATTAAATTAAAGATGAAGAAATTTGCAACAAAAAAGGTTCTATGCGTTTTTTATTGACGAGCAGCCGTTTCGAAGTTATGAGCGGTGTAAACATTGACAGTTTTGGAGCGGCGGCGGGAATCCTCGATTATCGACCGCGCGCTTGCAGGTATCGCGGTAGCAACTTCTTCCTTGTGAGTTGTGACTGTCTTGAGTATTCTATCATTATTGAACATATTTAAGACTACATACTTACTTTTATCTCGCCCTTTTTCCTTCAATATTAATGATTTAAAATAAATATTTAGGAAAATTTGTTGGGCCGCCTATCTTATATAAGTTTGAGGAGCTGCCGGTAAGTACGACACGAGTTTTTTTTTCCCATTATTTAATTATTATGTTCTTCTCCCCAACGGTGGCATGTGAACAATTGAGCTATCGTTGTTCTTCCATTTAAACCTTGGAAAAGTATCGATCGCATGGCGGTTCAATTGAGCCGCCAAAAGATCGATTCTTTCGCATGTGTTGGAATGGAGGATGATTCGATTTATTGAAAATCACGAGTCGTCGCTGTTTCTCCGCTACTTACGAAAAATATTATTCTATGGCCAAGTGCTGTGTCTTCGCTCTTCCTGCTTTCCAAGAATAAACTCAGTTGCTAACTCGTAAAATCTTATCTTCTAAGGCGCCGCGCAACGCATGTATAGACGCAACTCGCGGAGCCAGCTTTTGCGGATGCGAGGGATCCAAGGATTTCTTTTCAATATGATTCTCTCGTCAGCAATAATTTTTGAAAGAATTCCTCTGATTAATTCCTTCAATGTTCTTGGGCATGTTTAGTCTTCTCACCCTCAGTTTTTCTCTGTCGAGAACTCTGGGCGGTCGTACATCCGACGCGATTAATTATTATTAAGTTCGTTTCATGGAGGAAATTAAAATTGTATGTCAAGTATTTTTAAAACTCAAAATTTTTAAACTTAGAAATCAGTCATCTATAAGATTTTTAATCCTGTAGAAAGGAAAATTGATCTGAGAAATGTGGTACACGTAATAGACGGCGGTTTTCTCATTCATAAAATCGTCTGGCAACAGCAAGAGTTATACTATGGTATTGTAAACAGGTACTTACATTGGTTACGTCAAACGTCATTATTTGCCCTAATCAATCATAGTTTTCGATGGTTATCCAGAAGACGCGACCGTTAAAAGTAGGTACTAAAACGGCTGAGCGCCTGCGCAGATCAAAAATGTCATCCTCGGCAGAGATCCGCTTTGACGAAATTATGAGATCATCAGTATCGCAAGGGAAATTCTTAAGCAACGAGAAGAATAAATGCCGACTCATAACAATGCTTTGCGCTCGATTCACTGAAAACGGCTATGAAGTTAGGCAAGCTTTAGAAGACGCTGATACGTTAATTTGTGAATACTGCGATCCAAGCGTCAAAGGACTCTGGACCAGTAGTGATTGTAGGTGAAGATTCTGACCTATTAGTCATAATGACAGCTTTATGTAAATCTCGTAAAAATATTTTCTTTTTAAAGCCTGGAAAAGGTAAGGTCAAAGAAAAATTGTACGAGCCAAGTTTAGATCACGAGTTAAAAAGAAACATTATGTTTTTACATGCTTTCACAGGGTGTGACTTTACATCCTCAATTTTCAGACAGGGCAAAATGAAATGTTTCGGCCATTTGGAAAAAAGAAACAAAATTGCAGAAGGTATGGTTTGAATTTTTAAAAACTCAAATGCTTCCCCAGAAGATATTGAGTCAGCTGGACAGCAATTTTTATTATCTCTTTACGGTGCTAAAGACATCGAAACTTTGGACGAACTAAGATATCAATGTTTTTCTCAGTCAATTACTAGAAGTCTCCCAAATTTGGCAACGTTACCACCAACCAGTGATGCAGCACGTTTGCATAGCTTTAGAACCTATCATCAAATACAAAAGTGGTACGGTAATGAAAAACCTGCAACTGAATGGGGTTGGCAGCAAGAGTCTAAAATCGGCCTTTTGCCAATCCCAATGTCGCAGGAATCTGCTCCACTTGAGCTTTTGAAGCTTATTTCATGCAAGTGTACTAAGGGTTGCAGTACCACTTGTGGGTGTCGTAAGGCAGGCTTAGTATGTTCTGTATTATGCAAGCCTTGCCATGGCAATTCAAGCTCAAATGCAATGGAGATTCTTTCATCAGATAATGAAAATGACGATTGAATGACTGATTGATATGATTTTTACACTTGTAATACACATAATATTAGAAAAATATTCTTCAATTATTTTTAAAACTGATTTCAGTATCCAATTTTCTACCTTTGCACAGTATTACCTTTTTTATCATTTTTTTTCATAAAATTTATACAATGAATTTTATACTTATTTTATAGTATTTTTATCTGTTTCAATTTTGCACAGATTAATTGTCAATAAATAACTTTGAATTTCAGCGATCGTATATAATAATTTAATCATGAGACAGCTTATTATGAAGCAAAAAAATAGTAAAATTGCTGTTTATCTGCTTTATTCTCTTTCTTTTGCATTATCTTTGATTTCAAGCTTGGACTTATTGGTGAAGAGGGCTGAAGAAGGGGTAGGTGGAATGGTATGTGTTTGAAATGGGAGTGAAAGAATGGAGGGAGGAGGGCAGGGCATGGTAAGGAAGTGGGATGAGTGAATTTATAAGAAACCAATGGGAATAGGAGAGAGAGAGAGAGAGAGAGAGAGAGAGAGAGAGAGAGAGAGAGAGGGGGGGGGGAGGGAGAGAGGGAGAGAGATCGGATGAGATTGTTTTCAATGTATATGTACTTGCACCACTTTAGGTTTGATTGTGAGTAATATTTTGTTTTATGAGCACAAAAAATTGAACTGAAGGAGAAAAAGTCAAGTAAAACTATTTACTTAGTCCTTAAAAGGTTCAATGGTGATAAAATACTCAAAACAGTTACTATAGGAAGAAGTTGCTACCGCGATACCTGCAAGCGCGCGGCCGATAATCGAGGATTCCCGCCGCCGCTCCAAAACTGTCAATGTTTACACCGCTCATAACTTCGAAACGGCTGCTCGTCAATAAAAAACGCATAGAACCTTTTTTGTTGCAAATTTCTTCATCTTTAATTTAATATAGAGGTATATTACCCCAAAAAGTGGTACTTTATGAGATATTCGCCGAAAATCGGAAAAACAGCGATTTTTAGGCCTTATTTTCAAGATGGCGGCCAAGCCGCCACTGGATTTTGGTGCAAAATTAGTCCGTGACTACTGACACCTAGTAGAGTCGTTTAAGCCCTATTCCAGCTTTCTCCGAATTTTTTCCCGAAAAAAGTACTTGGCGACTGGACTAAAAGTTAGCAAGAGCCCCATTGTGCAGTTATGATATTTTTATATCCGTCGAAAATTTAGATCGCAATTAGGTCAGTACAGTTGCCGTTTTTTTTTTTTTTTTTTTTTTTTTTTTAAAAATCATCGATTGATGATTCAGCGTCTGCTTTCACTTAGAACAAACATTCTGATCGATTAGAAGAGCGCTTGATTCCTACACTAAAATTTTCTCCTCTATCTATATTGACTTTCATGGTCATCAAAACTACGTTTTTGTGCCTCGTTACAATTTCCAACGAAAGAAAATAAAATTAGGGGGGAAATTAGACATTTTACTCGAAAAAATTAAAGTAATAAAACGTTATATGCTGTCACCATGTAAAGCATAAACTTACACCCTTCTCTCAAGGCAAAGTTTAGATTGATTCGGTAGCATATTAGAGCCGGAGACATAACACCATTTTTTGGCATTCTTGTTAAACATCCATTTCTGATTTTAGTGGCAACTATATGCGACGAGCTCAGCGCAGCGTCGCCAAAATTATAAGTACCATTAAAATAGAGTCCCCGTATATGAAAAAGTGTCACCTTGGGGAAAATCAAAAAGAATAAGCGGTCTATAGAGGCATAGGGGGTATCCACTTTGATTAGTTGGGTTAATCACATAAGAGGCACCCTTAATTTTCGTCAATTTCGCGGTATTTACCGAAAAAATCTAAATTTTGCAGCTAAAAAAAAAAAATTAAGTACTGAAGTTTAAAACGCAGCACATTAGATTTGATTTTTTTAAACCAAATTAAAGCATTGAAAGTCCGCATTTGTTAATTACAAAGTACGTCTCTTTGAAGGAGGCATTCCTGATTCCAACAGTCATCATAAGGATGAAAAGCACTGAAAGACGCCTACTTGAGCTCCGGTACAGCCTAAAATCTAGCAGACAATCAGAATTGTTATATTTCGTATGACAAGATCATAAAGAAATTCACATTAGCATTACACATATATGTGCAAAAAGCTATACAGCTGCAGCAACGAGCAACAAGAGCAAAATTTGATCATTCCTCTCCGATAAATCCGTTTATTTGAACGACTT
>VMOF01000320.1:27397917-27417993 GCA_011764245.1 Trialeurodes vaporariorum
CTATCACTATTCCGCTGCATGGTTTGTTTCAAAATTGCTGCATGGTCATGTGCTAAATCTTACTGTGTACCTTTTAACTATAGTAATAACTTTTCAGTTCGGTAATTTGCGATACATTTTAAAATAGAATTTCAGTTCGTAGACTTTCAAATGTAGACCTATTTTTTGTGGATTCTCCACTATCGTGACTTCATCTTAAAAACAACAAACAATAAGAGGTATAGGATCAATGTTTTCAATTTTCATCTCTTTAAATCAAAATATAATTCGTCTGAGACTTTGACCGTTTGATTTCAAAGCGTTTTTCAAAGGAAATTCAAGAGTGAATTTTATTCTCATTCAATTCCACCGCACAATATATGAGGAATTGCATTTTTTAATTCCAAAGACAAACGCGGTTGAGCTTCGACTCCACTTCTGATGTGCTCCAAATAATATTTTCGTCAACCCATATGAAATCATCGATGGACTTTAAACCTTAATTACAGGCAGCCCTGTTGCTATGATTTCACTAATGATAGGAAGATCAAAGTTTTGACAACTTTAATTAGTCATGTGATTCTCTGCATTTGATTCTTACGTTCAAAAACCCCACCGACTAGAGCCAACTTCTGATTGGTCCGTTTACAAGGATGCGCATTGCTCAGAGTCTCTACATACACTCAATTTAAGAACGATGATGCGAGAGCTTGAAAGTCGAAAGCAGGGATATTCACACATCACACATCATACCATGGGCGGCGCGTGGGGTCAAAAAGTGGGGGGGGGGCTAAAATTAAAAAAAAAAAAATTGTTTGACGCAGGTGGGTGGGGGGATAAATAACCATTTTTTCCTTTGGAAAACTTGTAATTTTGACTTGAAAGGGGCTAAAATTTTAAAAAATACTGACAATTTGGGCTAAATAGACACACTTGAAACAATTTGGTTAGGAAAGTTTTTGAAGAATATAAAAAACGTGCGACAGTCTCGTTTTCCCTTTGTAACTTCTGAATGAAGCAGACAGATGGCGATGAGAAATTGATAACGTTTTTTCATTCTTCTTTTTCTCTTTTTCTTTCTTTTTCCTTTTTTCCTTTTTTTCTCGTTCAAAATTTTTTTTAGCCCCTCGTTCCCAAAAAAAAGGGGGGCTACAGCCCCAATAGCCCCTTATACGCGCCGCCTATGCATCATACATGACCATTGTTGTCATATCGTGCAGAAAAATCTTCTCGTGATCCGTTTAAATCAATATTGAATTTGACAATTTTCAACACAATCTATCAACCATTATTACGCAGCCTTGCCGATTTGGACTGGAAAACCATCCAATTTAACGTAGATTTAAATAGAAGACGTTGAAGATTTTTTCACACAATCTGCCATTCAATTCACGTCAATTATTATACTTATGAACGCGGGCCCTCCTCCAGCATAGCCATAACCAGAAATTCGTATTTCTTTCTCTTTGCCCATTTGAACGCATGTGTTAGAAAAGGACGGAGAGAGACTACTTCAGCCCCTGTTTCTGTCATTTTCTAACTCATGCGTTTAAATGGGCAAAGAGGAGGAAAGACAATATCCTGGCTACAGCTATGTCCTCCAAGAGTAAGTGCAAAGGATTCTTCAATAACTTAATTTGAGAGCAACATCCTACGTACGCTAACCTAAGGAGGGGGGTCCGTTTTTTGTTGTCTCCCCTCCCACCCACAACTTGAAACAGTCCTTCCTCGCCTGTCCGTAAGTCTCCGTTTTTTATCTGTCATCGTGCTGGTTAAATCTATACGCAGACGTTATAAATATATATACGTGGCACCAAATCAGCATTGCTCCGAACGGTACAGATAGAGATCGGAAGGAAAGAAAAGATTACAGGTGGTCATTATGACCGCCTAACAACGTTGTCAGGTGTCGGGTGGAAATGATCCATTAAGACTGTTTCCGCAAAGCGTGCGGGTGTTAGGTAAACCATCTGTTTTTCATGACCGTTCCATATACATACATCTTTTGGGCAGTGAGGTGACAATGCGGAAACGAAAAACGACGGAAACGTTGCTCGATTTTCTCATATCTTCCCTCAAAACGGGTTGAACAGTGCAAAACAACGATTTTGCACAAAGTGCATCGATTCGGGAAGATTAGAAAAGTCCATTGAACGTTGTGTGCTTTAAAATGACCAAGTATCGACACTACCATGGAAATCAGAGCTCCAGGATTGCGCATTAATCATAGAATTTAACTTAACTCGGTCCTCAACTTACACCATTTTCTCTGATTCAGAAATTTTTGAAGCAAATAAGATGTTGATTCTATGTCTCAAAAAAAAAAAAAAAAATTAAATTAAATGGACCAAACGGGTGAAGCAAATCATTCTGATACTATATGTATGTTAGAAAAAAGAACCCTCCGTTCATCTATTTTCAATTAATGACTATACGTTTATAGCCGCTTCGCTGCAAACTCAGAGGCTTTTTTTTGCTAAACACATGTTCTTAAAACATACTGGTGGGCAGTCTCGTCTAGTAAAGGCGTGGGTCAAGCCCCCTGAGTCTTATTCTCAAGTTTTATGTTTTTTCAAATGTTTCATGCCGTTATAGCCGATTGAATTAAGATTTTAACATAGTGCAAAAAAGATTAATGGGGCAGTTGCAAGGGTCTGAAATTGTAGGTGTTTTCATAAAGAAAATGATAGTACTTGATGAGCTGAGAAAAATGATCTCTTTGGTTTTTTCCTAACTGTCCCGGTTTTGAAGATACACCCGTGTAAAGTTGTAGAAAATCGTGTGCGTAGTGACGTCACTACGCAGAATTCCCATTTAAAACAATGCATTTTGGGCCAAAAATCTCATCTCCGGAACAATGGGACTTAATTTAGAAACCAAGGCCATCTTTGTTCTCAACTCATCAAGTATACTCTCATTTCTTTCATAAACAACAACATTTTAAACCCTTACAACTGTCCCATTAACAAAGTATGAAGATTCATAAGCGCAACCAAAACATTCTCTGCTGGGTGATTTCACCCCCGTTGAGAATCACTTGTTAAAATCAAGGTACTATCACACGCAAATGTGTAGGCAGTCCAAAAATCTGTCAAATGCTATTGTAATCAAAGCAACCCTCTTCGCAATGCGTGCATTCTTAACTGTAACAACTTTTGCGTTGGTTAGTACACCTGGTTGGTGAACTCTAATGGAGCTGTTGCAAACTTTTGCTACAGGCTTATTAATAGTTGATATTGGGGTAATACCCACTAAAAATAACAATTAGCGCACTAAAAAATCACGAAATCCACTCCTAAACTCACAAATGCTTTTAAATGCGAGACCGCAATGGCGGCCGAGGCGCGGTTTTCTTATGGCAATTGTATGCTTCTTCTTCTTTTTGTGTGGTGTTGCGAGAACACCTCGTGTAGATGGCGCTGATTGAAAATAGGGAACCCCCAAAGAAAACCGCGGCCCCGGCCGCCATTACGGTCTCCTGTTTAAAAGCATTTTGTGAGTTTAGGAGTGGATTTCGTGATTTTTTAGTGCGCTAATCGTCATTTTTACTGGGTATTACCCCTTTAACAACTATTAATAAGCCTGTAGCAAAAGCTTGCAACAGCTCAATTGAGAGGTGATTTTTTTTTTCACGTATATTTGGCAACTATGTCGAGGGTCGCGCGACGACGGACGATAGGTCAACCCACAGGCCACGGCGGAGTAATTACTACTGTCACGCCGCCTCCTTCTACGGACAGCCACGGCGCGCGGCGGCCGCGGCCGGCCGTCCGGGGCTGTACACTCCCGACTCAAAGCCCCGAGTCGATCCAGCGAAGGCAGAGCGCGGGGGCTTTAAAACACCGATGAGGACTTCATTAGGCCAAAACTCAACATCAAGAATCAACATTCGGTAACTAACTGTTCTTCAAATTACAATGCGCCAAGCGTCATGAAACTTTGCGTTGTGCGCGCTTCGGATGGTCCATCGGAGGACTTACTTTTTTATGAGTTTGAGGAAGAAAATAAATATGACTAACGTTTTTGTGATCGATTTAGCTTCCATTTATTTACTGGGGTCCACGCAAGGATATTTAGGTGTTGTCACGGAGTCAGCTACCTGACACAATGTATATTTCCAGGGGTGTCATGGGGGTGGGGGGGGGGGGGGCAAGCAATGGGTCTGGTGCAAACTTTTGCTACAACGATTAAGAGTGTTTAATCTAATGTAAAATCGCCTGAAAAGTCCGTTGGTGGCATCGGAAAGTCATAAAATGCGATAATAAACTCACAAGAGGCGTTTAATGAAATCCAGTATGGTTGAGAAATATCAAGCAATTTGTATGCATGCACCACGAACATCCAAGGATGGTCAACTTTGACAACCTCACTCTGGAGGTAGAGGTTATGTGTTTGTTTACGTTGTGATTGGTTGTGATCGATATTGTGAGGCTGGCTATCCTTGGATGTCCGTGGTGCATGCATACAAATTGCTCGATATTTCTCCGCCATCTTGGATTTCATTAAACGCCTCTTATGAGTTTTAATTACATTTTATGACTTTCTGATGCTACCAATGGACTTTTCAGGCGATTTTACATTAGATTATTCTCTCTTAATCGCTGTAGCAAAAGTTTGCAACAGACCCATTGCTCCCTTCTCCAAATTTTGACTTAGAGTCAAGAAGCATACAAAAAAATACCAACTTTAGCGAGTACAATGGTTTAAAAGGTGTTAATTTCAGGAATAACGGATGTGTACATCCTATATTATATTTTCCAAAATGTGCCTGGATTGTATGTATAAGGTTATCTGGGGCCTCGAGACTAAAACAGTCTTTAGAGATCGAACTCAGAAGAAGAAGAAAAAAGGTTATAAGCTTTTAGTCCCCCTTTCCCCTTTTTACGAGCAAGACCCGAAATGACGTCCCTATTTACCGCTCATTGACACGTGATCATGAGATTCAGGATTTTCCTTTCTCTCTCTTCGGTCATTTGAAAGTGTGTGTTATAGAAGAGGAAAGAATCTACTCGAGTTTCACTATAAGACTTTCAACGAACGGAATGCTTCTTCATCAATGATGTCTTTCGGAAAATTGCATGGATTACTTTAGCAACTCTTCCTACTCTCATGTCACGGGGTTGCATACCCGACTGATTGCAGGAATTTTTTCGAGGCCGCAAGCACTAGACCTGAGAATGAGTCGACAATCATGTCAAGACGTAACGCGGCGTGGAAGTCAATTTATATAGATTTCCTCACATCTGAACACATTATTGGCAAAAGGATCAATAACGATTATGGGTCATTTCATATTTTATTTACTTTTTTATACATTTAGGAATAAGTTTTTAATTTTTCGAGGATACTGCTATAGAATAATCGAAAAAGCGAGGTTGTATTAGACTTGACCCAACTAACGCGGAGAAATGCATTTCTGACGCAACTAACGAAACAAATAAGAGCTATGGAAATCGATTTCACGATTACCGAGTAATCATAACCGTCGTTTTGTCGAAGGGTGACTTTAAGGTTATCAAGGTTGATTCTTTACAAGTCAACCATCATTTCAGTTGCGGAAGAATTATAAAGATCTAATCGAAATGACTCTAAACTTTATTTTAAATCTGTGAAGACTGCATATTTTGTATCACCATTCACCATTCAAAGGTTTGACGGTTACCGATTACCGAGTAATCGTGTAATCGATGACTCTCTTATTTGCCCAACTCTGCTTTGAGCAATGTGTTTTGCCGCCACTAATGTGAAACCGTCATGTGTGTTTTTTCGTGTTTATCGGATTCTGAATATAATCTTAAAAAACAAACCCCCCCCCCCCCCCCCCAAAAAAACACACTTTTTTGTATTCATCTGTTTTCAAATGCAAACTAATCATTTGGCCCTAGTTTTGATCAAATCGCCAATGTTGCCATTTTTCAGATAATGTTCCAATTTTTTCCCATTTAAGTGGTTTGAAAGTTGGTACTTTGTAGAAAAATCTGACAACATTGCTCATCGACTCGCAACCACATTATACTTTCTATCAGATTTCAGTCGCGCAATGTGAGAAATTCGCTATCTCTCTCATTTTTCTCTTTAAAATATGAACCGTTCGACAAGGATAGGTGACGGAATAAAATCCGCGCCTTCTATCCTTTTTCAACTCGTATAGCTCAAAGGGAGAATGAGTGGGAAAGAAGATATCTATAGGGTGCACGTCTGCTCTGACACCAAAAAATTTGCATTTAATCCAGTGATTCACATCGTTTTGTTTTAGGAAAAAACTCGAGACTGAAAATAAAGGCCGCGCAACAGGCAAACCAGCCACTATTTCGGATGGTATCGCTTTTCTGTGCTGAATAAAGTCACTGGTAAATCCAAAGCTCCGCACATTCGCATTGTCAGTCGATATGAATCAATAGTCTGAGCGTATTTCAATAGATGCATTTAGTCTACTTTTCGTTTCAACTGTTCGTCGTTGGATGTGAAACGGATTCAGATAGCATTTGATATAAAAAAAAAAAAAAAAAAAAAAAAAAATCATTCAAATTGGTCCATGCTTTTGTCTTCACAATGAGTTCTCTCGTGAAGAACCCCCTCCACCCACTTCCTCCATATATATATATACCATATTTACTCCATCTTCTTATCATTTTTGTCTAAGTTTAGCTCGGAAATTTTCACCTCGGGTCAGCCGAACAGGAGAATGATAAGGAGGGTGTCTCGCCGTAGCGTTTGCGTCGATGCTGAAGTTTCTATTTCGAAATGTGCAAGACTGCATTCATTCGTCGAATTTTGGATTCATATTGAAGATAGCCACTGCGCTTACAACAGTGGCGGATCAAGAATTGCGATACATCGATAAACGCTTTCCATATAAACCTATGAAACAGAATATATCGATCCCTCAGCGGTTGAATTTGCTAATAATCGATACTTTGCATAGGTTATAAGATGGGAGAAAAACGGTGTTTTCTCGACCAGTAATGGTCCAGTTGTATACATAATATGAACAAAGTTGACTCTTAGTGGATGCTTGAGTTTGATGTAAAATGCTTCGAAAATTACAATGAGCGCAATTTCATTTGCGACCTGTTCAGCAACAACCTACACGGAAAAAAAGATTAGTGAAAATAACAATACGGATACCTGATTTTGGCACCTGCTAGATGTTATGGTAAACTTGACCAGAAGTATGGTACATTTACCGATACTTTGAGAAACTTCGCCGTGCAACCAGGTAACATCACTTAGTACCTAGTCAAAACATAGTATACTTCTGGTTAACATTACCATAACATCTAGCAGGTGCCAAAATCAGGTATCCGTATGGTTATTTTCACCGTAGTTTTTTTCCCGTGTAGATATACCTGTTTGAAAATGGGTTGTTGTGACGTATTTTGAAAATTTACGCTCATTTTTATCTGTTTCTTTGCACCACACATTCAGTGCATTTCCGTTATCTAATATTGCTCGCAAAATATTTTTTTAATTACCTTTAGATTGTTTTACTTGTATTATACACTAATTTATTCATATATTTATTAAAATTTTTTTTTTTTCGGTGAATCAATTCTGCGTTTCGTGAACCGTCCGTTCCGAGATGTAAACATAACTTTTCAACGTTTAAAAATAACTCTACCTTCACTTGTGCGATCCAATAATGCTTCGAGTATAAAACGTTCCTTGCCCGTGTTATACATTCAATTGCGAGCGGATGGCACAGTTGGTGGTTTCGGTCAGAGCAAAAACCGTGCACATCGGTGAAGACGCGGGGTGATGCGGGGGGGGGGGGGGGGGGGGGGGTCAGGAACAAAAAAACGGAGCCAATGAGCTGAGCTGATTGTGAGCTCTGAGTTGAGTTGAGGCGAGTTCTTAAAAGGTGAGACATTAAAGTGCTAAGTCAGATGTGTATACGTATAGCGTATACCATACTACTACTATACATGTAGAGGTATCACCTCACCGAGGTATGATTGGTGAGAGTCACGGCTCGGAATTAATTAAACGCTTCAAAAGTGGAAGTGGAGATCGTCTTAATTAATTCTCATCACGATCCGCCCCCACTGCCGCCTCATCCCCCTCTCTCTCTCTGTCCCACCCACAGTGTGTGTAAGAGACAGAGAAAGAAAGAAAGAGACAGAGAGAGAGAGAGAGAGAGAGAGAGAGAGAGAGAGAGAGGAGAGAGAGAGAGAGAGAGAGAGAGAGAGAGAAGTATCCCAATCAAACTGTTATTCATATAGGAGATACCACTGTCTCTCCTCGATGGTACTTTTTATATGTGTGTATATGGTGATATGGTCGTAGCATAGCGGCGCGTACTGACGATTAATGCTCAAGATAATATTTCACATGGTCCTGTTGTTGCTGTTGTTGTTTTGGGTGTGGACCCCCCGGGCCCCGCGGCCACCTCTCCACCACCCGCGCTGCCCCGCGGACCAAACTGATTGTTTTCGTGTCACGTTTTGTGTCATTGTGAGCTTACAAAAGTTCTCTTTCGCTTTTTTCTTTCTTTTTCTCTTTCGGCTCTCCTTCTTCCTCGTTCTATATGAGTCTCTTGAGGTTGAAAAATGTAGATCGATTCAATCGAAACGATTCGATTCGCAGAAATAATGATTCATTAGGAACCATCGGCGGCATTTTAAAGTTCGATCTATCGATTTTGATATGTAATGTTTTAAAACTGAAACTTAGATCAAAATGGGGCTTTTGCAAAATTTGTCTATATAAGCAAATAAATAGTATAATTTGATGTAAAAACCAGCGAAAATTACCAAAACACGCTAAGGAGGTCTATAATTCTGTGATAAACTCACACAACTGCTATAACGGCAAGTTCGTAATGGCGGTTCAACGCAGGTATCATGGGAGATTCCTGCCAATTATGTCACTTTCTCTACGGAAACACAGAGATACGTCTCAATTTAGATAGGAATCTCCCATGATACTTGCGTCTCTCCGCCATTAAGCTCGATTCTGAGAGTGAATTTCGTGATTTTTAAGTGTGCTCATCGTCTTTTTTGAGCGTTTTTATGCAAGAATCTACACTCTTCAATCCCCTGTAGCAAAAGTTAGCAAGAGCCCCATTGTGCAGTTATGATATTTTTATATCCGTCGAAAATTTAGATCGCAATTAGGTCAGTACAGTTGTCGTTTTTTTTTTTTTTTTTTTTTTTTTTTTTTTTTTTTTTTTTTTTTTTTTTTTTTTTTTTTTTTTTAAAAAATCATCGATTGATGATTCAGCGTCTGCTTTCACTTAGAACAAACATTCTGATCGATTAGAAGAGAGCTTGATTCCTACACTAAAATTTTCTCCTCTATCTATATTGACTTTCATGGTCATCAAAACTACGTTTTTGTGCCTCGTTACAATTTCCAACTAAAGAAAATAAAATTAGGGGGGAAATTAGACATTTTACTCGAAAAAATTAAAGTAATAAAACGTTATATGCTGTCACCATGTAAAGCATAAACTTACACCCTTCTCTCAAGGCAAAGTTTAGATTGATTCGGTAGCATATTAGAGCCGGAGACATAACACCATTTTTTGGCATTCTTGTTAAACATCCATTTCTGATTTTAGTGGCAACTATATGCGACGAGCTCAGCGCAGCGTCGCCAAAATTATAAGTACCATTAAAATAGAGTCCCCGTATATGAAAAAGTGTCACCTTGGGGAAAATCAAAAAGAATAAGCGGTCTATAGAGGCATAGGGGGTATCCACTTTGATTAGTTGGGTTAATCACATAAGAGGCACCCTTAATTTTCGTCAATTTCGCGGTATTTACCGAAAAAATCTAAATTTTGCAGCTAAAAAAAAAAAATTAAGTACTGAAGTTTAAAACGCAGCACATTAGATTTGATTTTTTTAAACCAAATTAAAGCATTGAAAGTCCGCATTTGTTAATTACAAAGTACGTCTCTTTGAAGGAGGCATTCCTGATTCCAACAGTCATCATAAGGATGAAAAGCACTGAAAGACGCCTACTTGAGCTCCGGTACAGCCTAAAATCTAGCAGACAATCAGAATTGTTATATTCTTCGTATGACAAGATCATAAAGAAACTTCACATTAGCATTACACATATAAGTGTGCAAAAAGCTATACAGCTGCAGCAACGAGCAACAAGAGCAAACATTTGATCATTCCTCTCCGATAAATCCGTTCATTTGAACGACTTGTTCTTTGCTACGATTCGATTATATAGCCTCTCTGTTCTTCAAATCATTTTTGTTTCATTCACTCTCCTTACCTTCCTCTCTCTCTCTCTCTCTCTCTCTCTATCTCTCTCTCTTATTGTTCCGTTTTTCCACTACTTTCTGTGTGTGCGTATGATTAATTTCGGTTATTTTAATGACTCGCGGGTAAATAAATCCATTTTTTATCGCTGACAATCACCGTTCGTTGGGTTGCTTCAATCGCGTTTCACTTATCAAGATGCTATTCAATTTGTTTTAGCCTCCCACCAATGCGATGCGACGCGCGACGTGACCCGACCGGCCGATCGCAGCACAGTGGATCAGAAAAATGCATTTTCTGGACACCGGCCTAAAACGAAAGAAAATTACACGAATGTGAAATGTGAACAACGGATTTCCAGTTAACTATATAAGTTTTAGCAAAACTATAATGTTACTTTTTAAACTGAGTCAGATTTAATAGGTTTTGATGCGAAAATATCAATCTAAATTAACGAAAAACAGAAATCAATTTTCATGTCCAGAAAAAGCCACGTTTTGATCACTGTGCGCCGACACCGCACACATACGCCGCGGCGACCGCGTGAGCTTTCTGATAATCAAACTGTCGTGAGCTTTGATTTTTTTTCGATTTCAATTTCGATTCCGGTTTCGACTTTTTTCTTTCCGATTGCGCCATTTCAATTAAATATCATTCACGAGCAGACATGCGCAGAACGGTCGAACGCGGTGGTAAAACATTGGTACGAGTCTTCCCCCCCCTCTCTTATCTCATTCTCCAGCTCCACGTCTCCGGTGTTACTGTACTCCTCCTCCTCTCTCTCTCTCTCTCTCTCTCTCTCCCTCCTTTCGATTTGAATAATGATCGACTGTCGGCGCGCCAATTTTCAAAAATCGGAGCCGCTCATGCGCGTTTCACACGAGCCGCTTCCTTCGTTTTATCATCAGTGATGCCCAAAGATTGCTAGAGGTCATTCAAGGTAAGGTAAGTTGGATCTTCAGACGGGCTCAGTGAGGCGTTACCCTCTTGTGAGCCCAAGCCCAAGGTATTAACCTACGACCTACGTATATACTACCAAGGGTTACAGTTTTTCATTTTTGAGGTTTTGATTTTTTTGATTTTTTTTTCATAAGGTATTTTAAGTAATTAAGTACACGTTCTAGCCTCCTGCATATCATAACTTCTTGAATATGTATGGCTATTTTATACGGAAAAAAGAAAATTCAAAAAAAAAAAAAAAAAAAAATGTAACAAAATTAGAAATTTTTCTTTTGATGATTTTTTATTTTTTTGTTTTTGTTTTCTGCTGATATTTACTGTCATTAAAATATGAAAAATTGAACTACGAGTAGGTATTAATAATTCCAAAAATACATAAAATTTCCTGAAAATCAGTTACTGTATTGGTTTCTATCTGCGGTTTCTATATAACTAAAAGGTTAAAAATCCTGATAAAAGCACAAAATCTATTCAAACCCACGCAGAAATTTGAACTCAAAGGTATCTTCTCTGCACTCAAAAAGTCGATCTTTCCCATAGGTTTAAATGGACAAAATCCAACGTTGACAGATTGCATGCAACACCCCTGCGTCACTAACTATAGTGACTAAATACTCGTGACAGATAGTTTGCTGTCTGTACTTAAAATTAGCTGCTTTGTTTTTTTCTAATGTAAGTCCAAGCTGGTTACATTTCAATCGCAGCCAAGTTATGGGGAAGGGACTGCGATGAGTTTAGCACGTGAGTCATGCAAACAATAAAATAAATTGTTTAAAAAGTTTTTATCTAATTAAGCCGAGTGAATGGCATGACTAATTCGTGGAGGCAGTCTACTGTTGAAAAAACCGCAACTATATTTGTTGAAAGATAATTTTGACTAAAGTAATTAAGATCGTTAAATAATTTCAGAAATTAAATTATGATGATACTTAATAACGATAATTATACGATTCACGAGTAAATAAATACAGCAATCTTTTTTTTTTTTTTTTTTTTGAAGAATGTTTAGGCGAGGAAACGAAGAGGCACAAAAAGAGGGAAATAAGTGCACGCGGGGAGAGAGGGGAATTAATTCACTCACGCATTCTATCTTTTAAATTGATATTAATTATGTCGTGCTTTTTCTGTTTACCACCCAAACAACTCTTTTAATCCTGAGGCCACAACGTTTGGTCGTTTGGTATCAAGCACTGCGGAACTATATAGATAGACAGTTTTGATTAAACAGACACTGAGCTGTAGGATACACAGTACACACTTTGGCTACAGAGGCGATTTGAGGGTCAATTCAGTAGTAAAAACCGCCAAAAGTATTAATAATGGCTGGCACTAAAAACTTTCAAAATTTACTTCTAAAGTCATAAAATTCTTATAAATGAGCGATCGTAATGGCGGCGTTGGGCAGTACTTAATGGGAGATACTTAATGGGAGATTTCCATCTAATAATACAATATCACTCCATTAAGAAGTGGTCAGTAAGATACGATTTTCCTTTGGCACCTGTGTCATCTGACGTCTCTGTGCTGTTAATCAGTTTTTAAGAACTCCTCTGATGACTAGTTACTCTGTGAATCTTTTTTCGCAGCTTAGAGAGAATGGCGAAATTAAGATGGGAGCCTCCCATTATTAGAGCCCAACACCGTCATTACAATCGCGCGTATGTAAGAATTTGTTGAGTTTAAGAGTGGAATTTGTAATTTTATACTGCTGCCATCGTTATTATTCCAGGTTTTTACATCAGAATCAACCCTTAAATCGTCTGTAACAAAATTTTGCAACAGCCACATTGCAAATCGAGTATCCAGGCAACGTAGAACTTCGTTTATTTAAACCCACCCATGCAAAATGTAGGAAACCCAAAAATGGTCACCAGAAGCTCGATATTTTTTATGATGGGTTTAAATACAATAAATGAAATGTTGCTAGATTGCAGCAGTCGTCGCTATGGACGCCGAACTTTTTTGTTCTTTGACTGGCTGAACTTCTGTGGCGTAGCGTGCAATTTGGCAACGTTGTATTTAGTCCGTTTAAACCCATATGTAAAAGATTAAACGCGAAGGTGTTCACCGAACATCCAATAGTTCGATATTTTTCATTGGTTTAAATGGACGAACTGCAACATTGCCAATTTGCACGCTGCGCCATCGCCATGCGCCACTGCTGAAACTTATAGTGAACTGTAGCTCCTTCTTATCACAGAGAAAACCTTGCTGAAATATTTTTAACTCATATTGCTGAGACTGCTTACTTAAGACTGTTGGTATTCTACTCTACTTTCCTTTCACCTTAAACCTATTTTATTTTATATTTCCTTCGTAAATTTTCCATTTTCCATCTCCTATTTCAGTGGCGTCGCGTGCCATCAGGCAACAATGCAACTGCTCCATTTAAACTAATTAAATATATCGAATTTCCCTTGTGCACTGCGCACCCCCTGAATTCGATCTTTTACATGAGTTTAAATGGATGGAATACATTGTTGCCAAATTGCACGCGACGCCACTGTCCTATTTTCTTCCCTGTCTTTTTAATTTATCAAGTGTTCATTTGCTCTCCTGATGAGCCTGGCTCACCCCTTTCGTCGTCCATGAAATTGTTCTCTCTCTTTCTTCATACATTGACGTTATTGTTAAGAATCTATTTCGTTTTTTTTTCCTCATCATCACACGCACGGACACTGACATCAACAAGCAAAGTAAAACTCCTCGAAAGCTTTTGGGAAAAGGGTCATCAGCCTCCCATTTGTCACGGGCATCATCTTATGAGCTGCAAAACGACGAACACGAATCTTGATAAAAATCTTGTTTAATACGCGGGACGATGTGAGAGTGAGGACTGACTGAAAGAGAGAGAGAGAGAGAGAGAGAGAGAGAGAGAGAGAGAGAGAAAAGAGGAAAGGGGAGGAGCAGATGGAGCGTAGAAGTAATAATAATTATTTTAATGAATTTGAACTCGGAGCACGTAGATCCGTTTGACATAAAAAAATAAAAAAAAAAAAAAATACGAATCGTGTGGAGGGAAAAGTGACAGAAAACAAGATAGGAAAGAATCATTAGTCTGGTGTAATAACAAAAGAATTTTTCATGAACAATTGTGCGCGTAGAGAGAGATTGATAGAGCGATAATTGATGAAAAGAAGAGAGAGAGAGAGAGAGACGGGTGTAGCGAGAGAGAGAAAGAGAGGGGGCGAAAAGAATAATTCTTTTGATTTTAACTTTCTGATTCTGACATGACGATAAGAACAAACATGAAAATCTGTAACAATAGGACAGCAAAGGAAGGAGGGGGAGGGGGATGGCGGAAAGTAATAATAGTAATACCTACATGCTTCATTAAAATCAACCGGTAAGAAAGAGAGAGAGAGAGAGAGAGAGGGAGAGAGAGAGAGAGGGGGGAGAGAGAGAGAGAGACAAAATAATAATAACAATAATAACTAAATTAAAATGGAAACTTCATCGCGGCCGGGAATACATAATAAGGGCCATCAGTTATCAATACATTTTGAAAACGCAACGTTGACGGCCAGCGATAACAATAATTGAATAGGCATGAAAAGACTACACATACACACATTTATATAGCAATGCCCGATGAGCAATGCGAGGCAAATGAACCCAGGTGGAGGGGGAAGGGGGCTCTTCCATCGGATAAAACCAAACCTCTTCATGAGTGTGTTTTGTTTGCGTCTTGAATTTATACGACACGCCCTCGTCTCACTTTTTTTATTCCCCCCGTTCATCGCAACGTTGCCATTTTTTGGATAATTATCAAATTTCCGCTCATTCAACTCAATGTTAAATGTGTGTGATTTATAGGAAATATCTGGCAACACCGCTCTTCATATTAAAAACGGAGGGCTCGCACTTGTGTGCTCGCTCGGTATGCTTAGCAAAGTCCGCATGCATAGTTTATTCTTTGATTGTCTTTTTCAGAGCTCTATGGCTCTCTACAAGGACAGACAGAAGCCCAAATGAAAAAGAAATATCGGAAGAGTGGTTGCCCTGATTAAAATCAAAACAGTCGTCCGCGAGCCGAGTACAGTCTTCGTTCGGAGAATTAGAAGGAGTTGAAGAAGTCATTTCGGGGAGTCGTAAATTAATGAGGGGGCGGTCACTCCCACTCTTCTCTCCTCTTCCTCCCCCCACCCTCACCCTCCCTCTCCCACTCCCCCCTCCCCTCACCTATTGTAATCATCATACTCACACAAATACTTCATGATTATATCAGACTCAACTTTCGTTCCGATTGTTTGAGTCCACGAGAAGATGTTGAAAAGACCAACAGATACTATATATAGTTGGACGAAGACTCGAGCAGTTGCACTATGTCATCTGGAGATTGAGACAAAAGTAGCCAAAAATTGGAGAAAAAAAAAAATCATCAAAATCATCGTTTTCGAAATTGTAAGCTAACTTAGAACTTTCCAGAGACATTTCTAGGTGTATATAAGTATATTAATTAATTTGTTAAACATAAGCGTATTGTCAGACCCGTTGGTGATTCAAAAAAGGGTATCTCCGATGACTTTCAACGAAAGTGGACATTTATCGATGAGGTCATAGAATTTTGGAGAATACTTTTCTTTTCTTTAGGTAATGTTTTTAGGTAATTTTTAGGATAGATTTAATTTGATTTTGGTCATTTGAATGCTCTTCTTGCCTAATTATGAGTTCTAACTTTTGTTTTCCTTCTCAAAGCCACCTCAGCTAATTGCCGAGGCAACCGCGCGATTTCTGAAACATTCTGTACACGCGTTCGCAACCAAGCCCACACAAGCCAGGAGATTAAACATATGCCTGCTCGCTGTTCACTCTTTTGAATTACCAAGTCACACCAAGCAAATCAATTCAAGCACGACATTTCTATTACACTAAGCATCAACCGATGATGCCAGATCGAACGCTAGAAAAAAGCAAGGAATCGGACTCGCGGGACATTGGGTACGCTGTTTCAAACCAGTGGCGTCGCGTGCCAACTGGCAACGTTGCGAGTTGACCATTTAAAACCATGTAAAATATCGATTCGAGGGAGTGCACTGTGCACCTCCAACAGTTCGACCTTTCATATGGATTTGAATGGCCAAATTGCAAAGTTGCCAGATGGCACGCGACGCCACTGTTTCAAACAATGATGTAACTCGTCAACATACATAGATAGATTCATTTCAAATTTCGCGCTCTTTTCTGAAACTGTCTACTGCATGCAACTGAGGGCCCACCACACACTAGCCAATCGTACGGTGGCTAGCCTTTTTTCAGGGGGGGGGGGCGGCTCGAAAGAATAAAATAGAAAGCAGCTTCTAACTGGACCATGCGCGTTGACTATGATGACATAGGTACGACAAAAAATCAGATGTTTCGCTCACATTAGGCATCTACAGACGATTACGGTAGATCCTAAAAGTATAAAAACTAAACAGACACTCCCTTTATCTTAGATCAGTTACACCAATTTTGTTTCCTTTGTTAGGATACGGTGACTGCTGAGTTTGTTACCACGAGCTTCCATGCTATATAGTGGACATTTTTTGATCGGTGCTCAACATACATCATTTTCAAATAATCGCACACAAACGAATAGTTGACATCTATACTTTCAAACTGTCGTGTACATCGACGCAGGGAACGAATCTAGACCATGATTGATGATTGATCTCCAACAACATCGATGATTGTCAAAGGTTCAAGGGCCGCCAAACTATGATGGTAAGGTGCGCAGGAATCACCGTAAATGGTCCCTTCAAAGTCTCTTTGAGGATCCACTTTGTCCGTCTAGTTATGCCTATTTGATTCTAACATCAACACTTTATTCATCAGCCAACGCATGGTCCAATGGGGCACTTGCAAACTTTTGCTGTAGGAGATTGATTCTTGCATAAAAACCTGTAAAAATGACGATGAGTACACTAAAAAATCACGAAATTCACTCTAAGAGTCGGGCTTAATGGCGGAGAGACGCAGGCAGGTCCTATCTAAATTGAGACATATATCTCTGTGTTTCCGTATAGAGAAAGTGAAACAGGAATCTCCCATGATACCTGCGTCGAACCGCCATAACCATCTTGCCGTTATAGCAGTTATGTGAGTTTATTACTGAAATTTAGACTTTCTCAGTGTGATTTTCGTGATTTTTGCTTGTTTTTACATAAGATTGGACTATTTATTTGCTTATAGCAAAAGTTTGTAAGAGCCCCATTGGACGTTGTTTTGTAGAGACCCCGAAAAAAAAAAAAAAAAAAAAAAAAAAAAAAAAGCTGTCACCAATTTTAGCATGGGTAAGATAGTTTGTGGTCTCTAGTAATATATTGTCTCTGGCCCACCCGTGCCACTAACCACTTGCCATGGTTGTCAAGTTTGTACAGATAAATATTATTTTTTCTCATTTAAATCAATGTAAAGATTTTCAAGGAAATTTGGCAATCATGCCGTCTGCCTTGTCCACGTAGCGTCGCACCTATACCGTTCCGGCTGAAGCAGAGCATAAAAAGTAATGAGAATGGCTTTCAAGTCTGAATCCAGTCTAACTGCGTGATTGAAGACAGTTACAGCTTTTACAAGGAAGACGAAAAAAAAAGAAAGAAAAAAAATAGAAAAAGAGAAAAAGTAAGTAGGGGAGAAAAAAAAGCAAGACTGGGGCGCCACCCTCTGAACTCACCTTTAAGGTTCGTTCCTTCCTTTATTATTGTTATTATTAATGCTGAACTTCTTCCTCGTTCTTATTTTTCCCCTGGTTTTTCTTTCGTCACGAGACACCCTGTCATTAAAACAGGATAATTTACATGCAACCAGATAGCTAGAATTACTCAAGTTGATAATGTTCCCCGCTCTCGCTTCACGTTATTTTTGCACTTTTGCATCGCTCGGATAGTTGGATACCATCGTTTCTGCCTCCTCAATCACAAAACACTCGTAATTATTTCGTAAATTGAAATTAGGATTGACGATTCGTTGGATTTAATCAAGATTTCGCCCACTCGTTTCACCTTTGAGTGTATGGAGGAGGGGGAGGGTGAATTTTCACTCTAGGCCAGTTTTTTAAAAGATAAAAATCTGACATTTCTAAAAATGTATTCAAGCATCTATGTACTCCTCCATGAGGGTATTCAGAAGCTTTCCACAAAAGATCGGATACTTGCATCAACATTTTTCGTATTCACAAAGCAAAGAAAAGTTATGAGGGTGAAAATTCACCTGCCTTGAGCATCAGAATGTTTTTCTCCAGTTTGAAAGGGAAAAAATGGCTTTTCACGTGATCATGGCGATTTTAGGTAGTTTCAGAATATGTAATCTTTTTATTCTGGGATTATCTTACATCTAAATTTCAAAACCTTAAAACGGGGTGTAATAGACGGTCATTCCATTTTAAATCAACCAAAATTAATGAAATATGTTGCTGCCTAGTCATGGATTTTGGAAATATTTTGTGGGGTGATTGTAACTACTTTTAGTAGCTCAAAACGTATTTTTTCATATTTTTTTAGCTTACGGCCCCTGAGATATAGGCAACCGGAAATTCAAAAATTGCGATTTTAGGCTTATCTTTGAACGCGTGCCACAGCCTTAATTCTCAACGGAAAGATACGGTTGAGGTCTCATTTTGATGCATTTTGTGTCCTCTTTTCATTGCTTAAGGTCGTTTTTCATTAATTGAAGGTTTAGCAGGTTGCATACCTATTTGAACTTTGGTGACCCTATTGCAATTTTTCCGATCTTTGATAATTTTTTTTAATAGGATAGCGTTGGTAGAAAAAATTCATACTTTCCAAGCTACACACTAAGACTACTAAGACTACGTACACTACTAAGAGTACCTGCTCAAAAAAAATTGGATCTCCTGAGCAATTTTTTCTAGTTGAAAAAATTGCTTAAAGTCGGCTGAAATTAAGAAAGACCCAACTTTGAGGTTAAAAAAGTCGATGTGGGGATTCATGAAAAAATCTTAAAAAATAACTAAAATCACCGCTTTTATGTCTACTTTCAATATCTGAAGTCGAAAGTTTGTGTATTTGGTCGCTACAGTCGAATTTTTTTTTTCAAAATTGGTAAAAATACAATTTGCTCGAACACACGCGATTGAAGCGAATGGAAGAGCCAACTCTTTGAGGTTTAAAAATCTCGCAAAATCTCTAAAATGATCGCTTTTAAGTCCTTTTTCAACGCCTGAAGTCGAACATTTGATTACTGAAGCGCCTCAGTTGAATACAAGCTTGTAAAATTGGTAAAATTTCACGCGACGGCCCCTATGCCCTGAACTGAGCTCAGATTGTGGCCCGTGCTAATTGTGTTTTTACCGATTTTACGAACTTGTTTTTCAACTGAAGCGCTTCAGTAATCAAATGTTCGACTTCAGGCGTTGAAAAAGGACTTAAAAGCGATCATTTTAGAGATTTTGCGAGATTTTTAAACCTCAAAGAGTTGGCTCTTCCATTCGCTTCAATCGCGTGTGTTCGAGCAAATTGTATTTTTTACCAATTTTGAAAAAAAAAAATTCGACTGTAGCGACCAAATACACAAACTTTCGACTTCAGATATTGAAAGTAGACATAAAAGCGGTGATTTTAGTTATTTTTTAAGATTTTTTCATGAATCCCCACATCGACTTTTTTAACCTCAAAGTTGGGTCTTTCTTAATTTCAGCCGACTTTAAGCAATTTTTTCAACTAGAAAAAATTGCTCAGGAGATCCAATTTTTTTTGAGCAGGTACTCTTAGTAGTGTACTTAAAGCTTGGAAAGTATGAATTTTTTCTACCAACGCTATCCTATTAAAAAAATTATCAAAGATCGGAAAAATTGCAATAGGGTCACCAAAGTTCAAATAGGTATGCAACCTGCTTCAATTAATGAAAAACGACCTTAAGCAATGAAAAGAGGGCACAAAATGCATCAAAAAGAGACCTCAACCGTATCTTTCCGTTG